>VDFB02018646.1:0-19331 GCA_007258455.2 Sequoia sempervirens | reverse complement strand
GCTTTTCAAGCCTTTAATGCTTTCTTTTTGATGATTTCAGATATTCAATGTGTCTGTGTTACGCTCAACTTTCTGTTGCCTGTCTCCGTCAGTTCAGAGGATGACTCAGCAGCTTGCAGTTGGAGTTTTTGTGATATTCTAGCCAATTCCAGAAATGGCTAAGTCTAGAATGAAAAGAGCAGTTTGTCAAAAGGGCGCCCTTGTTTTTCATCCCTCAAATGATGTTTTCTGGGGAAATGTGCCTTTGCAGCTGTCATGCAGAATGAAGTCAGCTTCGCAGTGAACCTGAGATTCTGTCTTGAAAGTTGATAAATCATAAGTTATGAAGGATTTATTTTTCCCTTCGTACGAAATGCAGAAGTCAAAATTTCGACTAAGTCTGAGAAAAAGCGCAGCTTTTGAAAAAGGCGCTTGGATTTTTGAGCCTTCAGATGTCAGTTTTATGGTTTTCAGTCTCAAGATACCTTTTGATTAGTTTTTGCTCAGCTCTGCAATGCACCTGTCAGCCAGTCAATCGGAGAAGTCAGTCAGCCAGTGTCAGAGGATGAACAGAGGTCCCGGTAGAAGTTTAAGCCTAAATTTTCATGAAATTTGGCTAAGTCTGGAATTCGCCTTAAGAGCTCAAAGTTGGATTTTCGAAAGAGAGTTGAATGGACGCCTTAACCGGAGTTCTGACTGCAGTTAGACTAAACGTTTTCTGGGTTGTCATCTTCAGTTCATATATTGGCATGTTGAGTGATCTTTCAGTTCGCATGTCCAATTAACTAGTTTGCATGTTCAGTTAACTACTTTTCATGTTGAGTTAACTTGATTGCATGTTCAGTTAACTACTTTGCATGTTGAGTTAACTTGATTGCATGTTCACTTAACTGAAGATTATTCCTGAAACTCAACTGGAGTTCACATGCATGGCGAATTTGGTTGCAATTGTGAAGTTTGTGTGAAGATGGCGCTTCATTGAGTGTCAACTGGAGTTCTGAAAAGGGACGGCATAATTGATGAAGCATGAATTAGTGAAGTATGGTGCATGTTAACTGAAGTCTTGAAAGGGTCGCCATATTTAGAATTTTATTGATTAAAGCATGATTATGTGAAGTTGGCGTATTTTGTCTTGGAATGTTCACTCAAGTTCCAAAAGGGTTGTTATTTTTAGCATAAGTGTGAAGTTGGCGCATTCACTTCTTGAAGGCCAACTGAAGTCTTGAAAGGGTCACTATATTTGGAATATTTATTGCATGAAATATGGCGAATTTCTTATTGCCAACTTTAGTTATCAAAAGGGACGCTTTAGTTCTAATTTGTGAATCTAAAGTAAGTGTGAAGGATGGCGAACTTAATATGGATTGCTAACTAAAGTCAAATTCGCATGAAGTTGTTAACTGAAGATTGAAAAGGGAAACCCTAAAGCATGGCGATTTATTTAGCATGGCGATTTATTTAGCATATGTAAGTTTCAGCTAATTGAAATGAGGTCCAATCACAAGCCAAGCGCACTTCTCAAGGATTTCATACCTTATGCGAATTTCATAGATGAAAATCTATTTAACCAAGCAATGGCGTCCATTATTTCATCATCTTTAGCTTCGAAGTTCATATTCTTCTTGAGCGACCAGCAAGCTAAAGGTGCTACAAGTGTTCGAATTCAGCGTTCTTCATAGCAACGAGTTCAGATTGTTCAGAGGAAGGCGATTCTAGACTTTGTTTTCACTTTGCATGCAGGTTTCATCAAGTTCTACAGAAGAGGTTGGCGGATTTTTCAGAAGCAGACAAGCAAAACTTTCTATCTTCTGTCTTATTTCTTCTATTTCTCACCTTAGGTACTTTCGTCGCATGTCAAAGAAATTCAACACATATTCAGAATCTGATCATCTGGGTTCGTATACTTCAGCATTTGCAGCAAAACCCACGTCTTAGATTTTTTCGAGGAAATCGCTCGGTAGCTTTCATTTTGAAGCTCTGTGCTTTTTTCCGAGAATCTCTTTGCATGTGGGCTTGAAACACATTTTTTCAAGAATTCAGCTATCTGGGTTTGTTCAGAATCCCGTTGTGCACAAAACCCATGTTCCAGAAAAACTTCAAAAATTTCTTTCGTCAGAGGCTATTTTTAGCCGTATCCAGAGGTTTTCAGAAAGTTCTTCAAGTATATTCGACTTTACAGTCAAAGGTCCTCATTTTCAAAATGCAGTTCAATCTCATTGATTACAAGGCCAAATCGGCTCTTGCACATAATTTCATCAAAACTTCAGATACAGACCTAAATCATGTTTATCCAGTGGTTAATCTGAGCAGTCTGGAAGGTGTTAGCAGCAACGCATTGAGAAATCTTGAGCGTTCCGGGTTGCTGGCAGCGGCATCCATTCCTGTTACTACTTTCGATCTTGAGTTCGTTCTTGCTTGCATCAAGCATTATGATTCATCTTCACGACAAATCAGATCAGTTGACGGGAGGGTTGTTTGCAGTATCAAACCGAAGGACATAGAGAAATGCTTTGCTATTCCTCCTCGTTCAGATAACTTTACTATAGTTCTTGAGGCCTGTGAGAAGATATGGACGCTGATCAACAACGTTCGTAGAGGAAGGTGGCTCATAAATGGCTGAAAGTTCAAAAGACTAACATGCCTAAAAAGGTTGGTCGTGGTGAATTCAAAGACGAAGTTGCTGTTTTGATAACTTTACTCAATTGAGTTACTGGTCAACAGGAGGCTAGCACTTTCCGTTCATGGATGTTTTACCTAATTACCAGAATTCTTGATGGCACAGAGCATTTTGACTGGGCTATGTTGATTAGTGATTGCTTACATTAGCAGATTACTAACTTTCTCAAGTATCATGAGTTTCATATGATATCCTACTTGGTCTACTTGGTTGCATTTCAAGGTAGCTACAGGCATCTGAAAACTAATGGCACTCTCGGTGTTCAACGAGTTCATGAGTATTATCCTCAGTTGCAGTTTTCTCAATCCGAGCAAGACTTCCGGGTAGTGAACGATCATTTTTCTATGAGAACCGTTAGAGATCTTGACAACGAGATGCACATTCGTATTTCTGCATAGGCCAAATCAGCAATGGAGACTTGGGCGGATTGGTTTATCCAGTTCCCTACTTTCACATACATCCGGGTTTATGGATATGTTGGAGAGCCCTTGATGTTGCCGAGGTACCCGTCAGACAAGATCATCTTCATGGAGTTTCTCAGGCAAATGCAACATGTTCATTTCTTTCTTCGCAATCGTCATAAGACTGCGGCTAATTTTCCATTCACATTGGGAATTTTCACATGCAATGCGGCGACAGATGCCAGGCTTATGTCTACTGAGATAGAGAGGTTCAAGTTCAAAACTCATACCGAGAGGCGTTCCTATGATCCTCTTGGTCATTATGCAGACAGGTTGGAGCGAGGGATTGCACATGAGCCAACACTTGAAGATTTCTGGGCTAATTGTAAAGATGAATTCGAGGTTCGTCGTCGTCACTATTGTAGACTCACTATCGGTCAGCTCTCTGATTACTTATCAGAAGATGTTGATGGTCTATCAGATGATGATGGAGAAGTTCTTCTCAATTCATATGTCAAAGATCAAGTTGCTCGGCAGCCACTTCGCTCACCTGATTGGTATGCTAAGGAGAATACTTCTATCGAGGAGGTTTCCAGATCAGTTATCAAGACTAGTAGGTTGTTCTTGGAAAGCAAACGGAAGCGGAAGTTAGTTCCTGTAGCAGAGCCGCCAAAGGATTTCTCTTCGTTGCCTTCTACTTCTAGGGCTAGACCTCGAGTCAAGGCCATTATAATACCTCCTGAAGGGGTTAGACTCAGTGGAAACACAGGAAAGAGAGCTACTGGTAAGAGGAAGCAGAAGCAAGTTGAGAATGTTCCTGAGATTCCAGTAGAGACAGTTATTCAGGTTGAGCCTCACATTGAACCTCCTAGTCCGCCTCACATGCAACCTATTGACATAGATTCTGAGCCTGAGACACCAATTCAAGCTAGATCGGAGAGACCTGAACCGCCACAAGTTGATACATCAGGGACAGTCTCTCCTCGAATTGAAAATATTGTTCAGTCATGTTGGCTCGAGAAGTCTTTGGGAAGACAGAGGCGAGAACCCTCATACAACCTTGATTTATCTGAGTTCGGTGAACCTTATCAGAGAAGGTCGAACAAGAAGATCAAGAAACAGGTGCATATCGAGAAGACTCCGGAATCAGAGATTGTTGTCGAAGTTGCCGTTCCTCCAGAGGGTAAAAGCTTAGATGAAGTTGAAGTTGGTGATTTCACTTTTACTAAGGCTAATCTTGGCAGGACCACTCGAGAGACAGATGTGACTCTTCTTAAGATCGTCACTAATAATCTTGAAGAGCGAATCACGGAGGATGGAGAAGACAAGGCCTTGCTCAAGGCTGAAAATAGTCAACTTTGTCAGTACATTTCTGATCTTGTTCATGGAAGTTCGAATAGAGCGCCTGTTCTTCCTCAGAATACACCTGCAGAACAACGAAAGCTGGATCAGTTAGTCAGTCATGGCAGACTTTTGGACAACTGGATTGAAAGTGTAGTTGCTACAGGTCAACGTCTTCTTACAGATTTGTATCAATTGAGGAGTGATGCACATAAACTCCGTCAGGGTATTCAGTTGCTCGAAGTTGCGGTTGCAGAGAGTTTGGCAAAGGATCGTGTTCTGGTATCTCAATTATCTGTTGCATACGATGCCTTGGAGATTGACGAGGACCAGGAGAAAGTTTTTACTTGGAGAGAGCAGCACCTTCTCAAAATGGAAATATGTGAGAAGATTTCTACCAAGTTGTTTTCACTCAAGGATGATGTGGTTGGAGTACTTGCACTTGTTAGCGGTTTCGTTGTTTAGATTCCGTGTCATTATCTTCTTGAAGATGGCATGTATGTTGAGTTGGACAAAGTACAAGCTGAATTCGAGAAGCTGATTTGTGACAGCCTTGAAGGTGAGCCAATGGCGCCTAAGTTAGAGAATATTTTAGTGATTGCAGCTAGTCTCAGAAAGGCGACTGAAGATTGTAAAGATGGCATGCATACGATCAGGGAAAGTGGCAGAGAACTAAAGAAATAGATTGTTGTTTTGAACAGCATCAAAGTGCTAGATGACACAAAGATTGATGAGTTCTTGGTTGAAGTGTTAGACCGAGATGACATGGAGTGATTTGCCAGTTGGAACTTGCAGTTAATTTCAAGGGTTGAGTTATGAGCAGCAGTTAACTCGACTTTCAGTCTTGAGTTCACTTGCTGACTTAATACATGCTTATCTCGTCCTTGGAATTATCATCACAGGAGCTAGGGTTAGGGTTTCCAGTTAACTGAGGGTAGTGTCCAGTTAACTTTGTTTTAAATAAGGATGTGCATGCTTGCACATGGTCCATTTAGGTTAAATGTATCGGTTAACTGATGGTAGCTTTCCAGTTAACTGTATAGTTTACTTCATTAGGGTTTGGCAGCAAATCTTGCATGCATTGCAAAACAGTAGATGACTCAAGGTGATTTTAGGGTTACCTACACCTTGATGTATATAAATAAGAGCTTTTGCTCATTTGTAAATAAATTTTGCTTGAGAGAGAAATATATGCTGCGCCTACCTTGCCCTCAATATTGCTCTTTTGGTATTTGTTCATGCGTCTTTATTTTATGATCAATTGTTATGCCACATAGGGTTTCATGCGATTGTGATGGTGAATTCTTTCCATAGTTTAGATAAATCTGTTTTGTGTTCAATGAGCTTGTTCAGATTGAGATGATAGTTGTGCCTACCTTGCCTTCAAGTAGAGAATCTGCACTTGTTTATCGTATGGTGTTGTGAACAATAAACTTATTCGGATTGAGATAATAGTTGTGCCACCTTGCCCTCAAGTAGAGAATCCGTATTTAGTTTATAGTGTGATGTTGTTATCAATAAACTTGTTTAGATTGAGCAAATAGATGTGCCACCTTGCCTTCAAGTTGAGGGTCTATACTTGTTTATCGTCTGATAGTCAAACCCTTCTCCGTTTCCTCATGCTCTGTTTTCTTGAGGAGACTGGATAGAATTTAAGCAATTAAGTTTAGTTGTAGTTAGTGAATCTGCGAAACCAGAGAAAATTCTCAGCTGCAACGTATATAGTTTTCGAGAAAGCCTTGTACCTCTACAGCTGAAACAAAAAGACAGGAATTAGTTTAGTTTATTTCCCTTTGCAGGTATTTTTGTCAAGCACAACGAGGGAGCTTCCCCTCCTAATTTGAAGAGCACTCATTGCGTAGTGTGCATAGCTGTTCGTACCAACTCTTACTTCAGAGGTGCTAGTTGTTACACCAACACAATACATGTTCTTTTTGACGCCTACATTCTTCTTAGCAGAATCAACACGACTATCCTAGGAGGTTTTGTGAGATATTCAAAGAAGCTTTATTACTCCAGAAGACTAACTCGCGCAGGAGGTCAAGGTAGCATCATTTGCAAGGGCCGCGACATCTGACATCATACCCTCTCATTGTGGCACTAGCACCATACTGCTGGGAGCCCATTCACTTCACCAGTTGGGATAATTAACCAGGGATATCCATCCTTTGAGGATCGGCGCATTGGGAGCATCAGAGATCTAAGGGAAACTCACTCACTTCCCGTGACGACTTTATCTCCAGTCTGGGCACGGATCACTTGCAAGAAGTGAAGGATCAGTGGGATGCGCCATTACAAGCATGATCTTCATTGGCGGGAGTTGAGACGAGTCTAAAGGCCATCGCAATCCAATCAGTAGTGGGGTTTCTTCTGCCAAGTTATCAGATTGTAATATGACAACATCTCATGCGTGATTTGGCTTGTAGCTGTTTGCGATAATTTATGGATCTCCATTTTGTGTATGTTCTGCGATTGCAATTCTGGACAGTATTATTCCCTCACAACGATATTCTATATGGTTAATTATACTTTGTGATCTTTATATTGTGAGAACCTTTGATATTACTGTTGTCGTTTTGGGAACTAGATTTATCTGTTAGTCATTATATAGCTGTTGTGGTTACCACTCGGGTTCTCATCACGAATGTTAGTCAACTCCGATTATTAAACAAAAAAATCATACATTGTTATTCGCACATTTGCATATTTTGTTTGGAATTATTGTGAGTCCATCCCAGGCATTTTACAAGGTGCTTTTCAATGACCACCTACCCCCTCACTTAAGTTATAAAGTTATTTTATTAAAATAACTTAAGTGGCTGATTAAAACAAATATTAAATAATCCAACCTTAGGCTCTCCAACACCACCATAGAAATAACATTGCTGAGGACAATATGGGTCTGAGACCAGTTTCCCAAAATAGACTTACTAGAAATAGCAACTATTAAAAATAGCAAGTACTCACCAAATATCAAATTGGCCAAAACATTAATGCTCATAGGACAACTACCACACACTGCCACACACTGCCCAAATAGGAAACCCTACATTGCACCACCGCTTGAACTATTTACTAAATATAGTACTTACTAAAAATAGTGTGTTAGAACCAAACTAGCCCGAAGAAGGACATGGAAAATTGGGACATTACAATCTGCTTTCCAAAGATTGCTTGTCCTCAAGCAATGCCAGTACAACCCTGCAATTGACAATTTGATCCACACTGAATCCACAAATGATCCTAGGGTCCCAAGTCAACCTTGGAGATCTATATCACCATTTGCACAAAGCACTATCCTGCGAGGTACCAACACGAGACCTCCTGAAACCCTCCTATAATAAGTGTAATCAAATATTGCATAGGCTCGATCAACTCCTCAAAGAAATGCTCCTCGAGAGAACCAAACTGATGTGCCACGTGAGTAAACTCTAGAAAGTTAACATTGGCTCTCTCACCGCAAATGATAGCTGAACTACAAAACAGTATGATCCTCGGGTTCCAAGTTTGTCTCATAAAGGAACCAACATGCTGACGCTGCGCTACTCTGATCATAATTGTCAAACCAACGTGCCCAAATTGCACTCCCCTATCCGGGACCCCCAAAGAGTAGAAATCATCAAAGCCCATACTAAAAAACCTGAAAAGATTGGAGTCAGTGCCATGAAATATGTCCTGCCAAGGCAACTTAGAGAAGACCACATCAACAAACTCACTATCGATCACAATCTTAGGCAGTGTAAAAAATCACCCTTCTCAACCATAAGAAATGAACCCTGACATCACACCACAAGATGCCCCAAGTATGAAGCAAGTCAATCACTGCCATATCCTTGAAATCAACCAACCAGGGAATGCCTTTGCTGTTGCAAACCAAAATCATAACACCAACACTCAACCTCCAAGCGTCAAAAGAATGGTCCCGAACACACCTGTACACCCAAACCACTACAACCAAAACAACATCGTCTGATATAATGCATATCATCTCCATGAAGTAACTGCAGTGAGAGTCACTCACCAGAGTGGAAGCAAAAAATGAATGAACTGTGTCTGGAAAAACACTCTCAGCCAACTATCCCAAAGCCTACCCAAACTCAAAATTAGTCCGCTCATCAAAAGATGTCATCATAACCAACGAAAGAAAGTAAGGGCAGCGGTAATCAAATTGAAATCCTACTGAAAATATAGGAGAGATGAGTATGGAGGTAGCAATAGAATTATCCCCTAGAACCAAATCATCATTGCCATCTAGGCTCAACCATGAACTACTCAACTGCTGAACTGAAGAAACCATCCAACTCATCTGCAGATCCAAATCCGAAATCATATGCAAGCTGATTGGAAAGTGGGCAGTGGTACTAATACTGGAAGTTGACCCACTATGCCAATCTCGAGACAACACTTCATGACTAGAAACTGCACCTGGGTCCCAAGTCTTGTAACCAAATCCACTTTTGTCACTGAAATTGATTAGGTCTTTGTCATTCAACTCGAAGAGTGGATTATCATGAGTCAAACCAGAATCCCACTCAAATAAAGGATTATCAACAAACTGATGATCATCCTCAAATCCCAAATCAAACCAATCCTCCTGCTGTCCAAATTCTTATTTTCTGATTTTTTTGGACAATGTGCAAGATCATACTCTCCTGGATGAAATCAAGCTCCTTCATTACCTGTTTGATCTCTCTTGCCCTTTTTCTACTTTCCTTCTCCCCAAACTGTTGAGTCCCATAGAGCTGATCGTTTGCTTCAAAAATTGCCTCTTGGACACTTTCCAAAGTAAGTTTGGTAGAATTAAGCTCAACGGTGAGCTCACTAACCTCTTCCCTTGACTGCTTAGACATAGACAAAGTTTCATTTGCAAACTTGGTGGCAACATCTCTATCATGCAACATGTGTATGAAAACTGTTTTGATTCCCTCCATAGAACTTTTAATCGTATGCAAATCAGTAAGGGGAACATTTTGTTCAAGTTGGTTTCTTGGTATCGTGTAGATGAATTTCTCAACAGGTCTACTAATGTCATCTGACCTAGATAAAGTATGCACTTCTTTTTCCATAGACACCAAAAATTGTTCTTTCTAGGCTTGTTTAGGCAAGGATAGCACACTGCTGTTATGTTGCATGCAAAAATCAGAACTATCATACCTCTCCATCACTGTCCCAAATTACTTGTGCTACTCCTCGATTATCATCAATAGATGACTGTGAATCCAAATCAACCAGGCTACAAGGTCTCTGCTCAAAATCAGCTACTTGCAATTATTCCTTTTCAAGATTGAAAACATCACTATTGATGCCATCCTCTATGCATGGCTCGCGGGATGAAGTAAGGACATCATTACAATAAAAAAGAAATTCATCCCAATGTGGATCCTTGTCATACTCAAGTGGCAACACACCTGGATCCCATGTGTAGAAGGGATGATCACTTTGTTTAGAGAATAAGTGTTCACTATGCTCCTCATGAGTAGTTGCCTTTTTGAATAAGTCACTCTCCAACTCATTATCACTGAAATCATCATAATCATCTCTCTCCATAGGCTTGATTTGGTAGTTTGACCCAAAGCCACATGCGTCACCATTACCCGCATGGGGTAAAGAATCATCATTATTAGCTGATTCGAAGACGTCATCTCTTTTGTTTTCATCATGCCCATCATCTAAAGGTATCTCAACTTCATTGGATAGCTCTAAGGGTGTATACAAGGCTTCTATTTCGTCAATTCCTTCATGCACAACCTCATCTACAACAGTTGCATGCATGACCAAAGAGTCATCTTGAGGCTCCGTCTCACATCCATCAAGTTTCAAAGCAATCACTTCATCTAATTTTTCTGCTATGAACTTCTCTTCAACCACCTGCTCTTAATTGAACGTATAAGGTTTCAACTTAGCCATCTCCTTAAAATGAAGTTTTGGATCTTTCTTATCAAACCTCTCTATGAGTCTCTAAGTAAACTCAGTATAAGATGTAATCTGAGCATGCCCCATTATGTTTATCTCATGATGCCACCACTTGTGTGCAACTCCATCAAGGTGCATAGTAGCATATTTTATGGATTCTTCTTCTGGCATGGGGTTTATATTGAAGTATGTGTCCACCCTTTGAACCCATGCTCTCGCTGAAATCTCACCGGACCCGTCAAAATAAGGATAAGTTTTCCAACTTCCCTTTGTAAGTTATTATGATGTTCCCTATTGCCTTTGTTGGGTGTATGCCTCATCTTGAGATCTATATAATCCCGAAGTGATATGTCATGCTGGAAACCAGGCCCTGCATCAATCCGATCTTGTCTGAATTGATCCTGCATCTCAACTAAAGTAAGCTCCTGATTAGGTTGCGTCTCTACTCTAGGTGGAAATATAGGCATAAGAGGCCTAGCCATGGCTGCTCCATTCTGCTGATTGACTGCCCTTCGCTTTCCCACATCATTATCTTGCCCCAAACGATCCAATTTATGTACCAACTGTGCAAGTTGTTGATTGGTCTCTTGAGCACATTGGGCTGCTCTTTCTTGACCTCTAATCACTGCATCCAAGAGTAGTATCATACAATCTTGCTCACCAATATTTCTTTCAGATTCTTCTCTTCTTTCACCCATGTTTTTAGAACTAGCAGATCCAACTAAATGTGATTCTGAGTGTTGTCCCTCTTCCACGAAAGGTTAACATTCCCACAGTTCCTCTTTGCTTTTCTTCAATCTCTCTTGGTACCTTCTTTCTTGGCCACTAATGCTCAGAGATTTGTATCACCCACTTGCTGGCAGGATAATTTGAGCTCTGATACCATTGTAATCACTGCCCCTGATTTTTTTCTTTTTTTGGTTATTTTCTGATTGCAGATTGTATATGTTTGCTGATGTTTGTTTTCTCAAATGCCATTCATGGTTTTGCAATCATGTTGAAAATAACATAAAACATGGAAAGAGACTATAATGACTAACTTGCAAATAAATACAACTTCTAAAAGATATTTCATTGGACATCATATCAGAAACTTCAGATTTAGCATTCAAAATCAAACTTATACATTTGTATATCAGACTCAGAAATATTAGTTTCAAACCTGGAAATAAGTCTTCAAACAGCTACAACAAGCTTCAGAATAAAGCAACGTTTTAACTCCAACTTGAGTGCATCGAATCTCCTCAAAACTCTTCACCCAAAGCCACCTAAACAACCCAGAAAGGCGCAGATCAGACCTAAAGGCGCAGATCAGACCTATACAACAGCAGGTCAGATTACACAGAAAATACCCTAGAAACCTCCAACAGGGGTGCTCCTCCAAGCTGGGCGATCGGCTCTTATAAATCAGTTTCTTGGCAACAAATTCAAAGGAATATATGCAATGAGGCGCCTAGGATAGGAGATTACTCAGAAAGATATCATGAACCAATATGAAGTTATGAATGATTGGTCAAATTCTGCCCTGGAAATGTAATGCCCAGAAAATCACTGTAATCAGCTTCAAACACTCAGAAACCACCTTGAAAATCAATGCCATAATCAGACCCAACAAAGCCAAGATCACACCAAACCCAAAAAGCAACACCACAAAAATACTCATAAATCTTCATCATTTCTCACTGAAACCGAAATTTGTGAAGCACCAAAGTGACCCTTGAGTGGAATCACACCCAACTGACTAGGGTGGATCTCTCACCACCAAAACCAGCTCCTAAATGAAGAGGGTTTCATCGTCAACATCAAATTGTAGATCTTTGGAAAAAATCCAGCAGCATCCTGTTATGCAACCAACTTAGACATGAGCAAATGAGACTCCAAAATGAAGTTATAAAGGCTCAATGAGAGATTAAGGTGGCCAAGTTTGAATTCTCCTTTTTTTCCTTTCCAAAAAGCCATGCCCTATTCCTTGCTTTTTAATATTTTGCTTTATACTTTAAAAATATTATCAAATATTCTTCAAAGGGGTGTCCTGCTCAAAAGGAAACTATATTGCCTTATTCAGCCTTCTAAAACAATGTTAAATTATCTTATTAGGCATCAAGGTACTTTTCGATGACCACCTACCCCCTCACTTAAGTTATAAAGTTATTTTATTAAAATAACTTTAAGTGACTGATTAAAAACAAATATTAAATAATCCAACCTTAGGCTTTCCAACGCCACCATAGAAATAACACTGCTGGATACACTATGGGTTTGAGACCAGTTTCCCGAAATAGACTTACTATAAATAGCAATTGCTAAAAATAGTAAGTACTCACCAAATATCAAACTGGCCAAAACATTAACGCTCATCGGACAATTGCCACACATTGCCTAAGCAGGAAACTCTACACTGTACTGCCGCTTGAACTAGTTACTAAATATGGTACTTACTAAAAATAGTGTGTCAGAACCAAACTAGTGTGAAGAACATTGAAAATGGGGACATTACAGTTGACTTGGCAAAACCAGAAGTATAAATCGAATTCAATAATAATCCAACCTTAGGCTTTCCAATACCACCATAGAAATAACACTGCTGAATACACTATGGGTTTGAGACCAGTTTCTTGAAATAGACTTACTATAAATAGCAACTGCTAAAAATAGTAAGTACTCACCAAATATCAAACTGGCCAAAACATTAACGCTCATCGGACAATTGCCACACACTGCCTAAGCAGAAAAATCTACACTGTACTGCCGCTCGAACTAGTTACTAAATATGGTACTTACTAAAAATAGTGTCAGAACCAAACTAGCGTGAAGGAGGACATCGAAAATGGGGACATTACAGTTGACTTGGCAAAACCAGAAGTATAAATCGAATTCAATAACTTGGGATTTAATTGGAAAAAACATGAGAAAACAATGTTGTCTTTTACTTTGGTGCAACTCAAAACAAATTTTAATTTTTGCTTTCTAAAACCATGTAATGGGTAGCTTTGTTTGACTGTTTTTTTTGTTTGTTCAATGGTGATTGTTTTTGGTATTTTTTGCAATATTTCATCCAATGAGTAATGCATATATTTATAAAGGAAAAGAGTAATTGTGCGACAAAAAATCTGGAAATTACAAGGAAATGATTGCTGAAAATTCCAGAATTTTATATTGATTCAAATATTCAGATTTTTTACAATCAAATGACAACCCAGATCAAAAAATAGGGGCTAATATCTAAATTTAGCATACCCACAAAAAGTTGCAAGGAGGAAGGTACTGCTGTTCACAAAAACCACTGAAATAGACTCCAAAATCCAGGCGCCAGGTACAGCAGCAATTCCAAGATGTATAAATCTGTTTTATAATGCCTAATGATGGTGTAATACACTCACCAATCCCAATTGCCTCCTCCAAACACCAAGCCCCAGTCCTCCCAAGTGCTACGCTGCTGATAAAGGAATAGGTGGCAGTATGGTACGACTCAACAATACTGGAATGGTACGGCCAAGCAGTCAAGGAAGAAATGCAGCTCTCAAAAATGGCTTCCCCACTCACAACATAATCCCACAATCAGATTTTTACCAAATAAGCAGTGAAGTGCAGCTGAAAAGGCAGATTGTTGTTCATAGATTTATCCTGAATACAAGCATTGAATCAAACCTCCTGACTTGTCTTTCAACAACGAAGAGATTGTTAGCTAGAGGGATTTCATTCTCAAAGCCCATAGAGAAATTATCTTCAGCAATAGACTCATAAAATATCTTCAACCCAGCATGTCAAATGAGCTCTCAACTCCCCTTTATAGAGAACTCCTTGATATTCTAGAAAGACCCAAGAAGAGTGTCCAACAAGCTTTTAGAATAATATTTTAATATTCCTTGATGTGACTTCTCGATGTGATCCCTTGATGTGACCACTTGATGTGACTCCTTGATGTGACCTCTTGATATGACTCCTTGATGTGACCCCTTAGTGTGACTCCTTGATGTGACCTCTTGATGTGACTCCTGTTGTGACCTTTTCACACATCGCCCCATCGCCGATGGGGACCCCCAGTTGTCTGCTTGTTTTTAGGGTTTTGTCTCCTTCCAACAGTTTCATGAGGTCACCTTATTGGGAGTTTCAGGTCAGTTTGCCGAGAGTTACCCGAGCCAAGTCAGTAATCCATGCTTGAATCAGTGCGTAGACGTCATGGAAGCGCTCAGAAGGCCTAGGAAACGAAGATCGCCTATGAATTCAGCCAATTCTGACACTTCCTATTTTTTAGGGAAATTTGTTTTTTTCGCTTTTTCATTTTTTGGCATTTTTGGACCAAACAAGGTTCCCTATTTTTTAGGGTTTTGCTTTTTCTATTTTTAGAAAGTTTCTATATTTGGAAAGGTCTCGAATTCCAAAAATGCACTCAGAAGTTCAAAAAACTCGATAGAACTCTCAGAAAATCAAAGAGAAAATTGAAAAATCATTGAAAAATCTGGAAAAACAAAGTAAAAAGCATGAAAAATCAGATCCAAAAAACATCAAATTCTGGAAAAATCAGTTCAAAATCGATCAGATCTGAAGCAAAATTACAGAAAAATCAACTCAAAAAGGATGAAATTCATGAAAATCTGGTTAAGTCTAAAGAATTCGCCATAAGAAGGATGGTCCTTGAAATGTGGGACGGAAGGAAGGAAGGAATGTCAGACACTAAGGAAAGTCCGCCCAGCACTAAGGAAGGAATGTCCAAGAGCTAAGGAAGTCCGCTATACATATCCAAAGAGGAAGGAAAGTCCGCCATGCCACAAGGGAGAAATGCAAAGACTATCCAAAGTCCGCCCTCACATGTCTAAACTTCTTTGAAGTCCGCCCTAGAAAAGAGGGACGTCCAAGATACATATCCAAAGAGGAAGGAAAGTCCGCCATACACTTGAAGAGGTTGGCAAGATGTCAAGGAAGTCCGCCATGCTTGTCCAAGGTGCTAAGGAAGTCCGCCTAGGCATGTGGAAGATTAAAGATTTGAAATTTTCACTAAGTATTGGTGCCTAGCAAGGAAAATTTCGAAAATTTTGCCTAAGTGTAAGAGCCTAAAAAGGTGGAGAATCAAAATTTTGACTAAGTATTGTAGGATTTCCAAGAAACAAAGGGTTAAGCAAAGTGCTAAAAAGTTTGGAAGTTCGCCATGTTCAAAGAGATGATGTCTAAGATCTAAAGAAGTCCACCCTCACCTAGTCCAAGTGTTTGGAAGTCCGCCATGGTCTATGAAAGGGAAAATTTACAATTTTCACTAAGTGTTTGGTGCCTAGTCAAGAGAAATTCGAAAATTTGCCTAAGTATAGAGGCCAAAGGATGAAAAATTGAAATTGTTGGCTAAGTATCATGACATTCTCAAAAGGAAAGGTGTTAGAGTTTGAAAGGAGAATACTAAAGAAAGTTCGCCTAACACAAAAGTGAAAGAGAAAGTTTGAAAACATCGCCTAAAGTTTGGATGAAAAGTTGATCGAGTATACGGAGAAAAAATGCACGAGGCAAAGAGAAAGGGGAGATCGCCCTTGGCTAGAAGAGATGGAAATTTGTCAAGCATCACAGAATTGCGCCTAACAAAGACATCCAGATAAAGATTTTTGCCTAGAAAAATTCGTCTGAGCGAGAAACTTTGGCAGAAGAAAATAAGCTCAGTCAATTAAAATTTCGCCTCGGCAAAGAAAAATAAGGATCTGGCATAACATTTGACGATGGAATGGCTTAAATTTTGACTTGGCTAGACGAAATTGAGGACAAAATTGGAAAATAAACTTTTAGCCAAAGAAAACGAAGAGAAAATCAAAATAGCCATGGGTCCAAAATGAACGGGTTGGAATAAATTAAAATATTTTAATATTTTAATAATTGATTTCCACTACTCAGAAATTTAAATGACTTTGGACAAAATAAAGTTTGCTAGAGATGTTTCGGAAGAAAATAAATTACGCCAGGCAGAGATAAAATTCGATGGGCAAAAAAATTAAATTCGCCATGAATTTTAAAACTTGGAAGGGTCGAATTTAATTAAATATTTAATGTTTTCCTTCAAAATTCGAAAAATCAAAGATAAACATTAAGCAAAAAAAAAAAAATTCGAATTTTCGAAGATCAATGAGATTTGCTTGGATAAGCTCGAAATGGATTCTTTTCGAAAAATAAAGGAAACCTGCCTGTTTGAACAAAAGAAAACAAATCGAGATCGAGAGAGAAGATGGCAGTTGCTAAAACAAATCAAGCTCTTCAGCATTATAATGAGTTTCAGCAACTCATTTTTTCACACACAGCTGAAGAGAAATTTAATCTCTCTCGAAATTCTCAGGCAATTGATTGTTCAGTAGGCAAGATCGAATTTTCCAGAGAGTGAAGTAATGTTATGCTGAGAAAGAATTTTCATGGGAAAAGAAAATATTTATTTTGAATTCTTCTGTGCAAGAGGGGTGCACTTCATTAATTGCTTTTTGGAGTAAATTATCAGAATTTAAATCTGATTTGCAGCCAGCAGTTCTTCATTGAGGTTTGATGTTCAGTCAAATAAATTCGCCATTCTTCTGTCTTTTCATCTTGGCAAAAGTTTTGGCCAAAATTTTAACTTCGTCCATTTACTTTCAACTTGCTTTTTCGCAGCAATTTAATTATTTAACTGGCTGAAAGTAAATTTTCGAATCCAAGGCATGAGAATAAATTATTTGAAAAAGTCTTTGTATTAATGTTAATCTTTTGGACTGCAGGTTGACGACCACGGCAGGCGAACCATCAAAGAAGGCGAAAATGAAGTTCACTAGCAAAGGTGCTCAGCGGGAGACTAAAGTCATTTCAAAATGGAAGAATGTCGTAGACACCGATCTCGGACATGTCGACTTTGATGAGTTTAAGAAAAGAATGTATGGACAAAATGGACTTCCCACACCGATAGCCAGACGGATAGTCAGAAATGGGATTTTTCAAGCAGTTGGATTCCCACCGGCAATGGATTGTGCAAAATTGATGGTGGAGTGTGCTATCCACTATGATGCTCAGAAGAGGCAGATCATCGCACCTGATGGAAGAATCTTGGTACACTTAGGCGAGGTGGCAATCCAGGAAACCTTTGGCATCCCAGAACATTCACGGACGGTCTATAAGACCAAGGAAGAAGCCAAGAGGTTATATGACAGCAAACCAGATTTGTACACCACAACAGTTAACAAGGTGTGGATGGACAAGCCTAAGCCATCAATAAAGAAGATGCCCAAGAGATCCCGCTGGACAGATTTCAAAGAAGATTTTGGAGACATCATCTTGATGCTGAACAAAATAGCCGGCAACCCGCAAGGCGCCTTTTTCGAGAGCTAGATGTACTATTTCATAGACGAGATCACTTCTGGCGTCAAAATGTTCAATTGGTCACGGATGATAAGTGACAATCTCCACGAGCAATTGGTCAATCTGGAAGAGACTAAGTCTTTTCACATGAGCTCGTATATTGTATACTTGTTGGCCAGATCATATAAGTATACAGGACTAATTTGCAAGGGCAAAGTTGGCAATGGGGAGAACGAACTCAGGCCTTACGACTGCTACCCACAACTCCAGTTGAAGGAGAAATCTCATTTCAGAAGGGTGCATGATGCCTTCCTAATGCATATTACCAGAAAACTTCAAGGAGGAGTGCATCAGAGGCTGAGTCATGAGGCGAAAAGTCTAATCAGTAAATACGGATCTTGGTTCATCCAGTTCCCAAAATTCACATATGTCAGAATCCAGGGATTTACTGGAAATCCCTATAAATTGCCCATTTATCCGACAAATCGGATGATTTTGCTCGAGGTCCTGAGACAGTTAGAGGAATATCAGAACATCCAGAGGCCAACCAAGAAGGCATCTGTCACATTCCCATTTTTCATCGGGAATATGTTGGAGTATTGTCCATCAGCACAGGCAGCTGAGAGTGCAAGGTTGGAGATCCAGTGGTATCCATTTACGGCCTACAAGTCCAGGGTCAACTTTGACCCACATCATAATATTCAGACAGTAGAGGGGAGAAGGTACAAGCACAGAGTGGAGTTGGAAGACTTCGGAAGACTTCTAGGCAAATGCTGCCGATGAATATGAAGTCAGAAGAATATTATGGTCCAGAATGCTAGTTGACTTCATGAGGGAAATTAAGTTCTGCCGGGTGCCTGACCAGTTACAAGATGATGGGAACTACATCCAGCCACGCTTCGAGGAGAGTCGACCTCTTCCTCCCGTGAGATGGTCAAAACCTGAGCATGTAGACTTAGCAACGTTAATGAGGCCAGTAGTCAAGTACTCTCAGTGGTGGGTTGACCATCATGCCCAAGAAATGAGACAGAGAAGAATAGCGCTCACGTATGATCTACTGAGCGAGTTAGAATCGTATTCTTCTAATGCCGGTGCATCCCATCAGGATTTGGTTGAGATTGGAGAGAAGAGGAAGGAAATAATCCCAAGTACAAAGCCAGCTTCCAAAAGACATAAGGGAGAACCATCTCGTTCAGCAGCATCTCGAAACATTGACGAGCTGGTGGCTACAATAGATGAGTCCTTGGTGGAAATACTTGTACCTCCTACAGTTCAGGAAGAGAACGATGAACCTATTCAGCTGAATGATGAAGAGCCTTCGTCACCTATGGGCACAGAAATCTTAGGTTCAGACAATGAGATAGAAGTCCAAAATAATGACTTCGAGGAGGGAATGATTTCCGCTCTCAGAGAGGTGGTGGATGTTCCGAATGAGGGAGAGGTTCAGGTAGAAGATGGAATTGAGCAGCCGACCATTCCAAATTGGCTGATAGAGAGAATGAAGATTCAGGTACCTGTAGAAGCTCAAGAGGAGGATGATACTGCCGATTTCTTGGCAAGGTTGGAGCAAGTTGCAATCAAGAAGCCTGCCAAGAAATTCTCTACCATTCAGAGGAACGAGACAGGCAACCGTTCTGTACACATTGCAGTACCCACGGTGGGACAAGCCACGAGACGAGATTACTCCTCAAGAATATGCCATAACCACTGTAGATCTTGGCCTGACCTCA
>VDFB02018645.1:0-15690 GCA_007258455.2 Sequoia sempervirens | reverse complement strand
TTTCACACAATGAGCATTAATGGAAAAAGTTTATACATAGATTTTTCATGCACCTAGGAGATTAAAGGTTGTGATGTAAGAGCCAATGGTTGATCATCTACTCACTCATGTGAGATTTTACAATTCCAATCAAAAGCTAAAATTTTCTAAGTCTGCAAAGAGAGTTGTCATAGCTTTAATTATGGAAAATTTTCCAAGAACCAGCGAAGGGTCGATTTGTAATTATAAAGTCTTGTTGTTCTTAGCTTTCCTTCAATGAAATTTTTTAATTCCATTGTCTCTGCTTCCCCAGTACAAAGGTATAGAAGACTCATCTTGTAGGAGTCACATGATGGCATTCTAGAGAATGAGAAAAGCACACCTGGAGTTATGCTAACTCCAAAGGAGGAGAACAATAATTGTTCCCACAATAAGAAATCAGTGCAGGTTAGTGTGAAGAGCAACTATCAGTTGAGAAGTTGAGTTTTCAAGGGAGAAGAGATCAAGCCTACAAGGTTTGTAAGGGAGTCAAGGAGGAATATTAAGTATAATCAACCTTGTTTGGGACAACATAGTCTCCCATTGAAATTTTAGATGGTCCCTCAGATAGTATGACTAAAACTTAATCAAGTTAATGCTATTACTTGCTTGTCATGGGTAACCTGAAGGACATTAATGAAGCAAAAGTGGTGGTTTCTTCATCCTTTGCTAGGACATGTGTATTTTTGTTCTGATTGATTTGGATTGTATGATAGTCAAGGTTTTTGCATTTTGGTGATAATATTGCCATGGTAACTTTTTTGGCTTTCTACATATGTGGTTTTTTGTCCTTTGTGCTAATTGGGGTACTTGTTGGTTGGTATCATGAAAATTTTGTTTGATTAATTTGGATGTGAAATGTGGAAACTCAACAATAATTAATGGTTATTTTGGCGGTATTTGTTGATTCTTCTTTGGTAAATGGTGTAATTTTTTTTTTCCCAGGTATTGCAAATGATTACATATAGCCACTCAGGGAATATCTCAAATGTAGATGGAATTAGTTTTGAAATGAAATTATAACTATAATTGACCTAGATGCTTCTTCCTCCCTTGTTCTATAAAAGGGATTTCAGGGCTCATTACAGGGGGTTCAAATTTTGAGTCTCATAATGGTCTGGATAAAAATCTAAGCTCAAGGATGAAGCATATTGTAAATAAATAATTATGAATAGAATTGTATGGAGTATAGGGTTTGAGTCATGTATGTAATTATCCTAAAATTATTTTATAGAAGTTGTAAATATGGAAGAAAATCTTAGTTTTGGAATGTATACTCTCCTATGTAATTCTCTTTCAAATAATAAATGAAATTATCAATGATCTTTTTGTTTCTTTTTCAGTTGCTCAAATTAATGCGTGGGTTCATTTCTAATTCATCTCAAAGAGTTGATTAAATGATAGAATGAGGTCATTGGTTTGTGAGGAAAGATCTTAGGATTTGGTAAGAAGTTATTTTCTAGATACAATGAGTTGAATACTACAAAGTAGTATGACAATTGTCCACCAATTTTTGAATTAAATGGTTAATATATTATTGATTGTTACAAATTTGATTCCATTATCCCAATAGATGAAGCATTGGTCTCTTCATTAGTTGAATTTAAAGATGAATTTTCTAATAATGTACCTTGCTAGGGATTCAAAGTGAGAATGAAAATAATAAAAATAATTTCAATTATGATGTCTGAATTTGAAGTATCACCTAATTCCTAGCTAGTAGATAGAAATTTTCTCAAAGGTCTACCAAATCTTTAGTGAATTATGTTTATTTGTACTTAGTAGGAATTGATCTCTATGTAGAAGTGTTCTCAAATGATTAGATATCACATGAACATGATATGGAATACCCTCCTAGGTCTCGTAGAGCCTAAAGAGTAGGAGTAAGGCCTCATAATCCTTACTCATTAGTTGGCCACTAAATTTGAAGATTCTTTAGCATAAGGGTTGGCTACCCTTTAGAGAATTTTGAGGTTCTAGAAAAAACACCAACAAGTACATTTGGTGGATTGTGATCATGATCACATACCACCATCTCCCAATAGATTGCCACTAGATAGATGAGAGCACTAGTTCTGAAGGGTTCTATTAGTCACAAGCCTCACTAGCATTGTATAAATTGATGACATATACACAAAAATTATATATATATATATTTATATACATATAGATATATAAGAATCTGATGTGTTATTACTTTTTCTTATGTGTTGAATGCTAAATGGAAATGTGATTGATGAAATAATATTTGTAAGACTATTCAATTAATGTCTCCATGATTTAACATGTTTTATGTGATCTATTTAAAATTCATTAAAGTTTCTCTTAGATGCAACAATGTGATTAAGTATGTTATGCTAAATTGAATGCACATATGATCTAATTAAAGAACATTAAATGAATACAAGGATATAATCTAACATAACACACAAGATGAACTTGAATAGCAGGAGACCTAAATTAATCACCTAAAAAAGAATTAAATAATCACTTTAGTATTCAAGAGACACAAATAACTGTTTGTCAAGAATGAATCAAGGTGAGAGCACATGGAATATTATTGACAAACTCTAACACCACTGCTTTATCATTCATACTATTCAAGGGGGTTAGATATAATACTAGCATAGATGCATGGTATTAATAGGGTCTTTGAGAGGCATGCCATAAACTCTATTAACATGTATGCACCAAACCCATCACTTTCATTAATTATGTAAGGTCCTAACCAATTAGGACTGAATTTTCCTTTATCAGTCGGGTCAACATTAATGTTATATTATTTTCAGAAGAGACTAAGTCACCTTTAATGAATACATGAGGGATGAAATGATCATTATAATTACATTGCAATTTTCTAGCATAAGCTTGGAGATGCTCAAGAGCATTAATGCACTATTCATAAAGCATCTCAAGCTGGTGCAATCATTGTTATTTACAAGTGTTGTCATCAAATTAAGTCCCTGAAGATCAATCCTTAACATGGGGATTTTTAACTCCAAGGGCATAATCACCTCAATACAATAGACAAGGTTACAAGGTTTTGTTTCGATATATTTTTTGAAGCTAGTATGGTAGGTCCATAACACATATGTCAATTGTGTGTGCCAAGCCTTGTTGTGTTTGTTTATTGTCTTCCTTAGGATTTGTTTGAAATTTTTATTAGTTGATTCAACTTGACCATTAGATTACAGGTAATAAGGTGTTGAAAAATGATGTTGGCTATTAAATATTTCTAAGAATTTATTCACGTGACCATTATTCTTAAATGGTGTCCCATTGTTTGAAATTGAAGGAAGTCCAAAGCGAGCAATAATGTGTTCCAATATGAAACAACATATTACATTAGCAATTGTTGATCGAAGAGGAATAACTTCTACCCATTTTGTGAAATAATTTATCATGGTGATTATAAAGGTATGTTCGGAAAAGGAAGGTGGTGAGATTTTTCTAATTAGATCTAGTCCCAATATCGAGAATGGGAAAATAGGAATTTGGGCCTGAGGCTCAAAAGCGTGAGCGTGAATCAAATTTCTATATTCTTGACATCTGTGAAATCTCTTAACATATTTGAATCAATCTCTTTCCATATGTCTCCAGTAATATCCCATGCGAACATTTTTTTGCACTAATGATATTCCTCCAAAATGACCGCCACAAGCACCCACATGAGCCTCTTCAAGTGCTATGGGGATTTCATATTCTTTAAGACATCTAAGTAAAAGTTTGTTAAAGGATATTCTATATAATACGTCACCAAGAATGAAACACTTAGTTGCAAGCTTGCAAAGATGATCTAGAGTATTTTTTGTTGCCGGCTCCAGAAAGGTACCCTCTTTTAAATAATTAAATATCAATGAATACCATTCACTAGATATTTCCACAGTTGTTAATACATCTTTGATTTTGGACTCAATAAATGGTTTCATTATTGGATGAATAGTGAATCTGAAATCTTTTGATGGATCTTGAGGCAATATAAGAGAAGCTAAACTTTCTATTGCATATGCATGTTGATTATCCTTTTATGGAATGTTGTCAACAGTAAATGATTCAAAATTCTATAACAAATTCATTGTGGGATCCTCGTATTTTGATAATTTGTCATTCTTTTCTTGATATGTTCCATTTATTTGCTTAGTTACTAACTATGAATCACCAAATATCTTCATATTTTGAACTCTTAATTCCAAAATTGCATGTAACCCAACAATTAATGCTTCATACTCCATCGTATTGTTGGTTCATAGGAATTTTAATTAGTATCATAAGGGAAATAGGCTTTCCTATAGGAAAAATTATTATAACCCTAGTGTTGAAGCCTATTCTACACTTATATCCATCAAAGTATAACTCCCATGCTTCATCATCTTTTCAAGTAGTCCACAAATTCTCATTAGGGAATGTTTCAACATTAGGTAATGCTAGGGGTGAGGGAGCATTGGCTAAGTGGTCAGTTAAGGATTTTCCTTTAATTTACTTTTGTGAAAAAAAAATTAGGTAAAAGTATATTAACAACATAACCCATTTAGCCAAGTTTCTTTATAAATTTGTTTTATTGTAAATATATTTTAGAGGATCAAATTTCGTCATCACATGTATTTATGCATTCAATAAGTAATACCTCAATTTACTTGTAACGAATAGAAGATCCAAACATTGTATTTATATTTTTGTGTGTCATTTCTCATAATCAATAAAAGTTTGGCTAATGTAATAAACAAGATTCTCTTTATCGTTTTCATCTTGTTGAGCCAACAATGTTGTGAGAGTATGGGCTGATGTGGTTGTGAAAAGTATGAATGGTTTTTATTGCATAGTAGTTTGTAAAATAGGTTGATTTGTAAGGTAATCCTTGAAACTCTAAAAATATTGTTTACAATCATCATTCCAATCAAAGTGCATATCCTTTTTGAGGATATGTGTAAATGGTAACATTTGATTAGCTAAAGATGCAATAAAACAATTGATAGCTTGAATTCTTCCTTGTAATGTGCACAATTGAGAAATGTTTTTAGGAGGTGGCATGTTAACTATAGCATCAATTTTCCTCATTTCCACCTCGAGGACTATGTGAGATACGATAAAACCTAGAATTTTTCCACTATCTACACCAAAGAAACACTTTTTCGTATTCAATCTTATGTATTTTCGCATTTTCTCAAAGATTTTCCAAAGGACATTCACATTGTCTTCTCTTGTTAAATATTTGTCTAGAATTTCATCAACATAGTTTTCCAAAATATTATGTATCTAATCATGAAATATTGATATCATCGCTCGTTGATATGTTGCACCCACATTCTTCAATCCAAAAGGAATCATGACCCAACAAAAATTTCCCTAAACTATTGTAAATGTTGTTTTATATTGGTCTTGGGGGTTGATAAAGATTTTATTGTATCTAGAAATTCCATGCATGAATGACAACTAAGCATGTCCCACAGTCGAGTCTACTATCATGTCAATATTAGGAAGGGGAAAATCATCTATTAAAGATGCTTTATTTAGATCACAAAAATGCGCACACATCCTAATATGATTGTTAGGTTTTGTGACCGTGAGAATATTTGACATCCAAGGAGAATAATCTATAGGTCTTATGAAACCACCCTTAAGCAGTTTTTAAATTTTTCCTTTAACTAGGAATGCTATCTTAGGATTTATATTTGGTATCTTTTGTCTAACCATATTAGCATTTCTAGCAAGGACTATGTTGTGTGTCAGTATCTTAGCATCAATTCCTAGAATATCCAAACATTTCCAAGCAAAATTTTTGAGAAAGTCATGGAGTAATAATGTGTGATCTTCTTGTTCTTCATCATCAAGAAACTTTCCTATATTAATGAATTTCTCCTTATCATTGATGTCCATTGGTATGTCAACTGTCTCTCTTAGAGGAAGTGCACTTGGCTTTGGAAACTTAGGGTTGTATTCTTCTTTACTCATATTTGTCTCATTACTTTCCCCTTCTGCAACTTTTTTTTTTGTGCTAATCATAGCGCATGTAACCTTTTTCTTTTGAGGAGTATTAGATGATTTGTTATAAACTCCTAGTATTTTCTTCAAGGATTCAACATCCTCAACGTATTTGCATGATGGTTCATAATACATATCAAGCAATTTAGGATTTTTCAAAGTGAGATTGATGTTTAACGATGATCTATTTGTTGCTTGTGTAATCTTAGAAGGGCAATACCCCAAACAAATTTTTATCTCTTGTGTGTTAGGATTTATAGGAACACAAATTCCTTATTCTTTTTTTCCACATCCTTTACCATTTCAGCCCAATTTTTTCACATTTTCATAACCTCTCCCATAATGTTTTTCCATTTCTTTTATGTTTGGTGGCTATTGATAATCTATCTCATGAAAGTTTGTTGTATAGCTTGTACATTCTTCAAGAGTGGATGAGGTAGATGCTTATGAATTTTCTTCCAAGTTCTGAGTGAACATTACCATTGGTTACTATTATTTCTCATCTTCTTTTCTTGTGATTATGTTTTCTCCCATCAATGAGGGTGTGAACTCCAAGGAACCCAAATCATCGTCTAGTAATTTTGACACTGTTTGCATTTATTTTTTGTCTTCTTTTATAGGTTCTATGTTGGATGTTGGAATCAATGTGCTCAGAGGACTTGTTACTTTTTCAATTTGTAAGCACCTTTTAGGGTTGGGTTCTATTTCAACTTGGTATACCTTATTTTTATAGGCATATTTCATGATACGATGAAGTGTTGAAGGCTCTACATGCACCTCATGAATCCATGGTCTTCCAAAAGAAGATTGTATGAAAGGTCATTAGGCATAACATGAATAGGAGTTTGTAAGGTATCCTTTCTGACTATAATAGGTAAAGTAATCACACTGAGTGGTTGCTTTCCTACATTGTCAAATCCTTGAATTGATAAAGAGCTAGGTTCCATTTTTTATTTATCTATGTGCAATATATGTAAAATTTTCACACTACTCACATTAAGGGATAAGAAATTATCAACAAGGGTTCTTTTTATTCCTATTCTATTGAATTTTGCTATTATCATGAAGGCATTATTTTTCTTTCTCAATTCCAAAGGAGGAAAGTCACATTGATGAAAGGTGATGTGTACATTAGTTGTATTAATTCCTTGTATTATATTAGATACATCATTTTAATTTGTACTAGGGGGAACCACTATTTGTTGTATGATTTTTTGAAGCATAGCATTATAGTTAGGTGAATTATAAATTATGTCTCATAGGGATATCTTTACAGGAGTATTCTCAAGTTGATCAACAAGATCATACTCCTTCCCACTATGCAAAGTTAAATGAGGGGCACTAGGAAAAATGGATTAGGAAAAGGTAAGGTTGTTAGGGTTGGTTTCCTTGGTTGTGGATTGTTTCTAGTGTTGTATGTAAGACCAATGGTATTATTACTTGATTTTTGCAAAAAA
Source organism: Sequoia sempervirens (assembly GCA_007258455.2). Classification (NCBI taxonomy): domain Eukaryota; kingdom Viridiplantae; phylum Streptophyta; class Pinopsida; order Cupressales; family Cupressaceae; genus Sequoia; species Sequoia sempervirens. The sequence goes on along the minus strand of VDFB02018645.1, from coordinate 8,236 downwards.
AAATTCTTAGTGTTGGACTCAAGGAACACTGAGAGGGGGAGAGGGTGAATAAATATACAACAAGGTTTAAATTTCAATTATAATCATAAACCATTCACATCATTTAAATTGAAATAGACATGCAAGCACATTAAAGAAACAATAAAAACACCATAATGCCAATATTTTTACATGGAAACCTTGTTAGGGGAAAAACCACAGTGGAGATTAATCCACAATTTATACATTATTAATAGTATGAAGAAAAGGGAATGCACATGCATTTAGGCATACTTCCTCTGCAGAGCTAACCGGCTTCAAACATGACCGCACCATAAAATGTTTGGATTATGTAACACCTCCTTTTGTGCCCTCAATGAATCGTCATGCCTCTCAATTATACATGTGAATTAATGATGCTTTATGCTTGATTATGTTAATAATGTTAGCTTGGTCGTATTAGTGATATTGTTTTGGTGAAGGGGACTCAGGTTGTATCACTTTCAGGAGTGCCCCATGATTCCGAAAGATTTCGCCTCACGCGTGTCCGATCATATTATGTATATATATGCTAATGCCTCGGACATGCTCTCTTTTGTTGGTAGTTGGTAGGTACACGCTTGACGACTCCACCTCGGGTTTCCCATGATCTCGGAAAAGTCCATCGTAATCAATGGAAATTAATTGGGAGAGAAGCTAGGGCTCTAACCGTGTCACACTTAGTCATAGTGACAAGTTGTTGGTTTGTCGTCACGCCGCTTTAACCGCACACCCTTCGAAAGTGTTTATTTAATTCCACAAAAGTTTATTAAATGACTTTGGCGAGTCTAATTAATGATTAAATGTGTCTAAAGGTAAGCTAAAAGTGATTAAATAGCTTTGGAAATTTTCATGAAAATGATGAATGTTTTGTCTTGTTGAGATGTTAGAAAATTAGTGATTAATTAATTAATTTAATGGAATTAATAAAATAATCTAATTTTGAATTAGATTTATTCTATTGATAATTTAAATTAATTGTGTGAATTAATTAAATTATCCCTATGAATTAAAAGTGTAAAAGATTTAATTCTTTTGTTGAATATAAAATGCTAAAATATTTTGAATTCAAATTGGAATTAGAAAATTGCTTAAAGTTATTAAAAAATTCAAATGTTTTCTTATGCAAAGACTTTGGGGTAGAAAAGATATTTTCTGAAATAGTTGACTATTTTGGGGAAGGATATTTGTGAAGAGTTGAATATGAATTTGAAATTGAATTTAGTTTGAATTTGAAAGTGAGTTTGCATTTGTATTTGAATTTAATTAGAATTAGAATTGGAATTAGAAGTTGAATTTGAATTTGAATTTGGGAAGTTTGGAAAAAGGATATATTTTTATTTAGGGTTTTCTTTCAATCCCTCTCTATGGATTCTTGGTTTTGAATTTTGGGTGGAGAGGCTTGGAGGAGGCTAAGATGGTGGAGTTGAAAGAGTGTTTGAAAATCTTCATGGTGGAGGCTTGCAAATTTTGGAGAAAACATAAGGTATCATACTTTCTCCTTTCATCTTCTTGCATTTTGGAATGAATTGAAAATATAGTTTGAGATTCAATGGAATTCATGGAAGAGCTCTTAAATTTGCTAAATGGTAGTTTGATTGGGAAATTGAAACCAAACATGGAATTTATACCAAGTTATTGAAAGAAAATAAAAGAAAACTCCATGTGAGATCTAGTTTTTGAAAACCCATCTTGTTGTTTGAAATAAAATTCTATTCTTGAAATAGGTTTAGATAGATTATTTTCATAATTTGTGTATGAAATCAAAATTTGGGTATATGTATTTGTGAATACAACCATATATATTGATATATGGAAATACCCACAAATATATATACAAATATATTTGTGCTTTTAGATAATTTAAAATTTTGGGTAGAACCCATAAAATTTTTATTGATTTTCGTTTCTGGAAAAACGCAGAGATTAAATTAATAAAAAAAAATTTGTTTTTTTTGGTGAGGTGGGAGGTCAAACCCCACTGGCTGGGCTACCAACAAAGAACTCACCCTCAAGGAGGCATCAGGCCTGACACCTCACAGAGCAGAACTCTATGGTGCTCACCAGATAAAGTGCTCCTCACTGGGCTTCCCAAATGGCATGTGGTGCTATATGGCTACTACTGTGCCCACTGCCATAGCACCGTGATGCCTGTGGCTTCGCCCTTGTGTTTTTAAAAATAGTTTCCTTTTTTGTTAAACTTTGGTTAGTTTTAAATTAACCTAACTTTTATATATATATTAATTATAATATATTTTGTATATTAAATATATAATATATAATATTGTATATTATATGAAATATAATATATTTAATATATATTAAATTAAAGGAATTTTAGTATAAGTTCAAAATGTAATTTATGTTAATCTTGAGGATTTAAGAGTATGAGTTAATTAGAAAAGAAAATATTATTTTATTTGATATCTTTTGTTTAATGGGAATTTAAATTTAAAGTGATATAATTTATTTAATTGCAAATAAAATATCATTTTATTTCATATATTTAAATAATGTTAAATGTTAAACTAGAATTTGTAAAACATCATGTGATTATTATGATTATGGAAATTGATATTTCAGTATATTGTCGTAAATTTCAATAAAGTGATTTTAAGCTATTATTCAAATGGATATTAAAGGCATATCTTGTTTATTTTTCTAGACGTCTAATTATATAATACGATTACGGAACTGAAAGTAAAGGATGAACTTATTAATTAACCTAGATGATTTATTAATCAAGTGATCTATCTATGGTATGTGATCATGAAACTTAGGGAGAACGGTTGATTTAAATTTTAACCAGATAGCTGCATTATTAACATGTTTTGATTATGAATATGGTTATGAGATTTAGAGTAAATGATCTGTTCTTTAAATATCTCAATGTCATGAAAAGAAATGGGATCAATTGATTGGATAGATGCAAGTCATGAAATCTTTGTTTGAATGGATTTAGGAAATCCGAACATTAGCTTTCCTATTTGTCTGAAATATTTTCAAGTGTTTAATTGTTCGCCTTCGATGTTGTGGAAGGAGGGTGAATGTTTTGTGAATCTTCCTGATATGGGTTCATTTATTAGTATGGGTGGTTATACGTGAGTTTATATGATTGTTGACTTTAAGTCGTTTCTTGTTGACCATGTAAGTCTTCCAGCAGTGTTTTCTTGAGATGATGCTATGTCTCTTATGTTTTGCTTGGCTATCTTGGTTTATGTGTGAGTTAAGCTTAAGTGGTTACCTGGTTCTTTGAACGGGTTGTGTGACCTCATGATTCGTGGTTGTGTTGAGTTATCAGTTTGTTATGTGGGCCTCAGTATGTTAGTCAACCTTGTGTTAACCTTGGGTAGTGCATGCTTTGGTTTCAGTTTTGGACATCCGTAGTGATGTGTTACCTGTTGAGGTGTTTGATTATTTGAGTAAAGTGTTAGTGCATTGTCTACCCTTGGCATGTGGTTGAGTTTTGTGTTGTTGATAGGGGAGTGGCTTTCAACGAGCGCCGGACCCAAAGTGGTACCAGGATAACTCGTGTGAGAGTCAGTTAATTAAGTGAAAATTAAATTAACTTACTAGGGAGAGAGTAGCTTTGAACATTAATAAGATAATTTAGCCTCGCTCATTGGCTCAAGGGCTTGTACGAGACTTGAGATGAGTCGGGAAGGCCTGGAATGGCAAGATCGTTATCTCGTCTTTACGAGAGATAATCGATTCCGCTCTGGTATGCATGTGGGGCCGGGAGTCGGTTGAGGTTTCCAGGATATCCCTAGAGGGGGGTCGGGACCTAGGAAGACTAGCCAAGAGATCCCATGCAACCTTTGCGATGACACTCCTCCTATGACAACAGTCGGTATGGTATTGTACCGTTGGTTTATTTTGTACAGTGATTGTACTCAATTTTTGTACTCTGGAAGCATTGTAACCATGATGTTAAGTGATGTGGATTATGTTCTTGTTTGCAGTTCAGTTTTTGTGTTGGTTTGTGTCTAGAGGTAGATGGTCTTGCCTAGGAAATCCTTGTTACTATCTCCTAGCACGGAGGCAGTGGGGCCTTTGGGTTCCACGTGGTCGGGTGGCGTGCATCTTTCCATTGGTTCTTCTTCATGTTCGTGAGTTCGTGATTTCCAGCTGGAGAGCTCGTGGGAATCAGTTGCTTCTCATGCCTTGTTCTTTTAGTTCTTATTGTATTTTAATTACCCCTCATTTGTATCGAGGTGGATTTTGTAATTGTAATTATGAGTATTGGATTTACCTCATTCGGGGAATGAGTGATGTAACCTTATTGTTTAAATGTTAAATTGGAATCTTGAGGTATTTATTATCCTTGTTGTAATTTATCTTGCATGGAATGTATGTTCTCTCATTTCCTTAAGTGCTTAGTGTTTCAGTTTATGTTAATGTTTTGATGTTGGGTTTTTAAGTAATCTTTGTCTCGTGGCCTTAGAGGTTGTTGGCAATATGTATTCACCTTATATGTTATTTGTACTTAAACAAAAAAAATTGGTACGTTTAAGTAGTGAATTGCAACTTCCTCTAGGGTTGGCAAGTATGTAGCATTACAGACATAAAAAAAAATTGAATTGAGAAGATAGCATCTACAAATGGCTAGTTTTAGTTCCAGTGAAGCACATGTACAAAATTCTAGACCTCTTGTCTTACTCTGAACTTAGCTCTACTCTACTTTTCCTTAATTCACAACAATCGTCTTTTGCTCAAGAAAAACTGATCTTTTGATATTCTCACACACATATTCTCTACTCTATACACACACTCACACACACATAAACCAAAATTAATTAATCAAACTTATATATATATATATATCCACTACCAATATTTCAATCGCTCCAAGTCGACTTTAGTAAAATATGAAATATTCTCCAACAATCAACCAAAATATAGTAAGGAATGCAAAAAAAATGTCCAACACAAGAAACAATTAAACAATTAATCCTTATACATCCACGACATGCTACATTCACCAAGCCGACCACTAAGAACAAATAAACAAAAAATCATCTTGCTGGATCTCCTAACTCATACATCAATTAATGTAACATCACAAAACTTACCAATAAGGTAACATATATGCCTAAAAATCTATTGTTGGGATCCAAAATGAAAAATGATGATCCGATGAAGCATACAGATCAACAAACTACCTGGATACCATATTCTTCATGCTTTCTACCAGTAATACTTTGTTTTGTACTTTTCCTACCGGTATGAGAAAATTTTGATTTGCAGACCAGAATAATGATTGTAGTTGCCATCAATGACAAAAATAGAAGCCATATTCCAACAATCTCCCCCTTTGTAATTGATGGCAACACTTAGTGAAAAATGACTAAGTGTCAAAACTAGTGATACACTGCCAAAGTTTAAAATTTTCAAAACACAACTTTCTTTCAAAACACTACTCCCCATTAGAATGACAAGGCATTTTTTACAACACTCTCTCCCCCTTTGACATCAATGAAAAAATTTGACTAGTTTCTCTCTCCCCCTTTTCTAATTAGAAATAGGATCAAAATTTGAAGAGCTACAACTACTACACAAGTTAGAAAGTGATTTTGTATTTATCTTTCATTTTTGGAAGAAATTTCTTCCAAGCATCAACTAAAATTCTAATGATTAAGATTTAGATGTTTTTTGATGTCTGATTGATGATCTGGATGAGGGATTCTAGAATTGTAATTGCTTCTTCTAACTTCTCCCCTTTCCTTAGAACCTCAAATAGCATCTCCAATCTACATTTAGATAAATCCTTCACTTTTTAGGAAGTGTCCACAAGAGTGTTTCTAGCAATGTGAACTTTTGCATGCGTAGTCTACAACTCATGAACCCTTTTCATTATTGTACCTTCCTAGTCCTGAAACATATTATAATCTTGACCAATTTGGTTCAACTCACTTTTAATCTGCTCCAGCTTGTCCTTATATTTCCAACCTACATGAGGCCAATGAAAACAATAATTGTAGATGTTATTTGTTGAGTTTATACATTGCCTCAACACATTCATTTTCCTTTTTAATTTGGTAAAGGATAGCCTGAACTGCTCCTTGAAATGTAGAATTATTTCTTCCTCTTTCTTGTCCTAAGACTCAGAGGCCATAGCTTCCCTAATACATTCAATCACCTCTTCAGGAAGTACATTTTGCAAACTTTCCAATACAATGTTGTTATGCACAAAGTAACTTCATAGAGTGCTCTCAATTAGATCCTACTCATATGAGGGTCTGTCTAACCATATATCAACAATCTTCTACATCCCATAATTTTCTTGAACAATCTATAGTATCTTTATTTTGAATAAAGCACCTTCTTCTTTACTTCCTTCTGCCATCTTTGCATTTGGTTCAACTAATTCTGGATCATCTCTTGGAGTGTACTCATTAGAATCTTCATCTAGTATAACCACAATCACTTGTTCTTTACCTTTTCCTTCAAATTTTGGAGACTTGTGTGTCAGAGGAGTGTCATTAGCAAATTCTACTTCCCTTTTATGCTTCCTTTCGATTTTACTAGAAGATGATCCAACTTTAAGTGCTTTTACTATAATGGTAAAGCTAACTACTCCAAACATTCCCAAGAATGCTCTAAATAAATTTTCATAAACTTGCTCCAATTTTCTAGAGTATTAGAATGTTCAAAAATTTGCTTACAAACTAGATCATTTTCCTTCCATACCACATTATCATTCTAAGGAAAGAAATTCAGAAAATAAATCATGATACATATGATCACAGTACCAAACCTTAAGAGGTAATCTACATCCTTTGTCAATTGCACATTTCCCATCAATTGATCTTTTACCAAACTACACAGTTCAAAGTCTTGATCCTCCATTATCATTTTATGAGATGTAAATTGTGCCTGTCGAGGTTGCACCTTCCCTATTTCTAAAGAAAATTTTGTATGAAATTCCATATGCAATGTATCTTGTTATCGGATCTTTGATTTTATAAATTACCTAAGCCCTTTGATCTCCTATTACTCTGGTTGGGTTTTTGACTTGTTTTGAATCGACTTCTTTTTTGGAATTTCCCCAACATATTCCTAATGATTTTTTTTGAAATGAGATAGGTTTTATCTAAAATAAGATTATCCTTATTCAATCTATTCAAGATAAACCTAACAACTGTTGCGTTGAGAAAATAAGGAAACTCATTCCAAATGTTCAAACTTTTATGTTTTGCACCTTCAAGCAACTTCAATTCATTGATCGACAATATATTTCTTACATCCCTAATCTTTCTACTACTATATTCATCCAAATTCACAATTTCTTTGATTTGCTTCACTTTTCTTTTTGTACCAAACAAGCTTTTCTACCAAGCACAAAATTCAAAATTCTACAAGTAACTGAAATACCTAATGAATTCACTGCCAAATTTACTTGACTCCTTTGAAATTGTGTTGCAAAGGCTCTCATTCTATATTCTTCTTCAATGCAAGGTGACAAATGAGGGTTCCAAATACCCTTTTATAACTTCATGCAACTAAATTTTTTATCACATTAAACTTTTTTCCCTAGTAGTTCTAGTAACTCCATTTTCTTAGATAGTAAGAGAAGAATTCATCTACAAACCTTCCAGATATCTCAGTTTTTTGCATAAGTAATCACAAACATATTTGTAGACTAATAGCACAACTACTAAAAATTCCTTACATTCCAGTGCCAACTACTAACAGGGGGATAAAATATTTTTCTTGAAAAACTCCCCCTAGGCCAATGGCCTAAGATCAATTACTAGAGCCTGATTTCGGTGTGGGCTTATTTCCCTCATCAGATTCACTCTTCTTCACCCATGGTTTCTTCATCTGATCTCTAATTTCTTCCACAATCACTTTCCCTTTTACTTTATCATATTTCTATGAAATTCTTCCTTCGTATACCGAACCTTTTTATCCATGTTTTTGTTTCTACAAAATCTTGCAATATGACCAAATCTATTACAATTGTAGCACATAGGATTTCTTTTTCTAGACCATTCATTCCATTGATTTCCCTTTAACTTGCATTGATTAGCAACATGACCAAATCTTCCATAGGTGTAGCATTTATCATTCCTTACACTGACATACATACTTTTGCATTCAATTGACTATGACCAAACTTATTGCAACTAAAACACTAACCGAGAAATGATGGACCACTTGAATTTATTTTACTTCTACACTGAGAAGCCATATGACCAAATTTATAACAAGAAAA
>VDFB02018644.1:0-63129 GCA_007258455.2 Sequoia sempervirens | reverse complement strand
TAATGCTAACGTCACATATTATGCAATTTTCAAGATTCAGAGATCAAGGATAAGATCTAAACCGTACCCTGCTAGGCTGCGGGAGTTAAGTGCATGCCAGATAAATGCAGCGAGGTTAGCGAGAAGCTAACATGTGTCCTAGGTATAGCATGAGACCCACTCCCCAGTACTGATTCCATGTCTCGACATCTTCAACGAGTGGTCAAGATCAACTGGGTGGAATGATCCTCATTGTTCCTTGCTCACTCACTAAATGAAAGTGATCGATGGTTATAACCAGCGAGGTCAGTGAGATCTTGACACTTGTCCCCCACTCACTCAGACCATGGAACCCACAAATAATGAAGGTGTCATCCGAAATGGATAGGAACGATTGGTTGGAAATATTTCAGAGAAGCACCGCTAGAAATCAAAGGAGGTCAAACACAAGCTGGTCATTCGATCTTCCATCAAGATAGAAGATCAATAGATCACATTCAAAGCTAGAAAGTGACACCTGATGGTCATTTCTACTCTACACGACTAGCTTTCATTAATGGCTAAGGCTCTACAGGGTGATTGAGTTGAACTTGACTCGTGTGGAGATGCGAATTGCTAGTAATCATGAAGAATAATCAACAGATTTCCATGCAAATGGGAATTAAATGGTGTTGATATGTTTTCCAACGAGATGCTAGGGTTACGCATGTGATGAACACTAAGTGTGGTTAACATTGTTTTAGTCGATAAATATAGTGGAGGTGGTTGTTATTTGCATCATTATCACTCAGCAGTTAGACGTTTTCTAGTGTAAGAAATTATCAAGAGAGAAAGATGAGTGAACCAATAAGAAAGTCGGTTCGTCTGAATTCACAAAGGTCTAGCCTAGACTCACATGAAGCCACTCCTACTATGGAAGTGGGTACTTCTTCTAAGCCTAGATTGGTGCCAAGTAGATGCAGTCACCGACTACAATTCCAGGGTGGTGCTGTGGAAGAAGTGGGTGACAAAGGAAAAAATCTAGTGCAATCTCCAACTGGGTTAAAATGGAAAGTGAGGCATGGTTGTGGCTCTTATGGATGCCAACACTCTCCCACCAACCTTACGAGCACCTCCTCTGGCAACGACGATTCATAGATTGATTCTACTTATGCTTGGTACTTGGCACTATTGAATGAGGGCTTGCCCTCAGATGAGGAGGTGATCTTTGTGTTGTCGCTGGTAGTCAAAACCTCAAGCACACATATTGGGAGCTCATTTGGAAAAGAAAAGAAGGAGGAGGAAGCTGAGGTCTTTTCTCTCCCTCCTCCAACAACAAGAAGTGGTCGGGTATACTATGGATGTGACTTTGGTCATGCTAGTGTGAGTGGAAAATGAATTTTCTATGTTTGAAATCTTATTTTTGTTGGTGTTTGTGAATTTTGTTGTGGTGGCCTTTTGTTTTATATTCGTGGAATTTTTTTTGATGATTCGACATTGGTCATGCACCTTCGTGGAATTTTGGTTTCCTGGTTCATGATGCTCGGGTGGCGACAAGGGAATTTTTGGTGGTACTTTGCATTCTCTTCCCCGACGACGGTTATATTTTAGGCTTTCTCTTGTTATACTAGCTTTTGTAATTTCAGCGTGTGGTTTTTGTTTGAAATTGAAATCAAATTCAGCTGAAATTTTGGTGAAATGATGATTTTACATTGTAACTGCATTCGAGTTTGAAGCTTGTTGCTCCCTATTGATATAAGGGCAATTCAAGAATCGAATGCAGGAGAGGGAAAAAAGGATAGATAATAGAGAAGTATCAGGTTAGGTCCAGGCCAATCCATATACGATTATAGTGATAGGAATGGAGGACCATGCCTGTTTTGAGTTATTTTGGACAAATATATACATATTATCTTAAATTTTTGTGCAAACTTGATCCATGAATATAAATGAAAGTATGTCTATGATGCATTTTCTCTCCTTGTGTGGGTTTGAGTAAATCTTGGATGGAATTTTCAATAACATTTTCATTCTTATTTTGAACTTCAATTTCAAATGTATATCTTTGTTTTGTGCCTTGATTCAAGTAATCAATTAAATTCTCAAATGGAGTTATAGATTTACAATTATCTGCTTGGGATATGATAAGAAGTTGTGTATCATGGATTTTGAGTCTCATAATGCAAAGTTGTTATGTGGATAGTCTTTTCCAATAGGATTTGAGATCATTTCTGTATTACTGGTATTGTGTGTATGACTCCATAGCCCAATGGATAAGGCACTAATTTTTTTCCTTTAGAGATTGGCCTAATGGGTTAATCAAATTATTCTAGGGTGGCCCACCTAGAGTAATAATTTGAATTTATTTTAAAATTTTCAAAATCTTTATACAAATATTACATGCAATTGTCATACATGAGGGAATTTACTAAAATGGTAGCAAGTTACTTAGAAACTAGCCAATTTCATAGTAAGCTTTGCATATTTACCTTTTAGTTGAAATGATTTGTGAAAGATATGTGTTCCATCAAGTACAATTTAAGTGAAAACCAATAGGAATACCCTCCTTGGTCCCACATAGCCTAAAGTGTAGAAGATCTTAGTCTATGACTAGATCTTGTCAGTTGGCCTGTCATTTTCAGGAGTTTTGAACATAGGAAATGGAAATTCCTTAGAGGTTTCTTTAGGTGCACTGGAAAAAGCACCAACAAAATGGTGACTCTATAGGGGATGCACTCAAAAGTCTAGTTGTAGATTGTCTTATCAAAGAGTCATTCCAATCTTGAGAAAATTCTCATTGAGGAGTTTAGAAACAGAGTCATATCATTTGCATAGAGTCATAGCATTTTCCATTCATAATTTGGTGGATTTGGACATCTTTGTTTAGATAATTGAAAAGCCCTTGAACCTGGAGAAGATTTATTGTAGAAAAGATTAAAGGATATGAGTGTGACTCCGCTGTTGAAGAAAACCCAAAACTAGATTTCAGTTTGAAAGGAATTTCATGCCTTTGAAATCTATTCCTCTGTAAAGGAGGTGGCGAATTTGTCCAAAGAACTAGTTAAATTGTGAAGAAGCTTTCAAAACCTCACAGAATTTTCAATCAAGAAGAAGATTAATAGCTGCTACAAGATTTCTAGGTATTCTTATCACTTTGAGATAAGTGTTATTTTGTTTGAAGGAAGCTTGTGAGAAAGAAAATCAAGGCTTAGGAGCATAGATGATTACCTACTAGATGGATTTTCTTTAAGATAGGGAATATTAATAATTCTTTTCATACTTCTTATACCCAAAATATGTGATTACCCATGAAGTATATTACTCTTTTAAGCATTTCCTTTTGAGGAATTCCTCTGTAAAGAATCAAGCTAAAGTATGCAGGGTGAAGAATCCATGTCATCCCCTCAAAAGAATTTTGTTATTGAAAGGTATATTCCATTAGTCTTCAGCGGTATAGAAGGTTTCCCTAACCTAATTCCTAAGGATGTTAGGAAGCACTTTCCCAAATTCTTAGGGCAAGGTTCTGAATCAGCCTCTAAGCATCTGCAAATGTTCATGGATGCTATGGGGGATTTTGAGGTGAATTATGAAGATGTTGTCATGAATCTTTTTGTTCAAACTTTGAAGGATGATGCTAGAGATTGGTATTCATATTTTCTAGCAAGTTCCATAGCCTCATGGAGTCAATTTGTGATAGTTTTTATGGACCAATTTGGTGAAACGGTAAATCCAAGTGTGGTAAGGAAATCCTTTATGAAGATCCATATAAATGAAGGAGAATTGGTCCTTGCTTTCAATCTCTGATTCGCAAAGGCAATCAGAGAAATCCCATAAGATATAAGGCCAAACGATGTAAAAATTTTGGTGGTATACTTAGCAGCATTTGATAATAAGATGAGCTTCTTATTAAGAGATAAGGAACCCACAACTTTGCACCAAGCCTATCACATTTCCATTGACATTGAGAACAATTTGAGATACTCAATAATGAGAGGACCTGCAATTGCTAGTAGTAGTTCTAGCACTACCCCCAATTTTGAACCAAGTGGATCAAAGGGAAAAAGGATTTTTCATGAAATGGACCTTATAAATGTTGTATCTACTTTACTTCAAAGAAATGTAGAATACACACATGCAGAGATTTCACATCAACCAAAGAGAGGGAAATCTAATATAATCCTCTCTATCAAGAAATTACATGAGATAAGCAGACATGCAAATGAGTCACCATATGACTTATTTTCAAGATTCTTGGATATATTGATGAAGATTCCTAGGATTCTTAGACCCAGTGATCAAATGTGCATTAATTTGTTTTATGAAGCATATATGTCAGGATCTAGCCAGTGGTCTGAGGATCTAAAACCTTGTAGCCTAGGCGAAGTAGTAGATTGGATCAATATTGTGGAAAGAATGGAACATGGTCATTTGTCTTCATCTGGTACTCATGAGGGTAATAGTTTCCATATTGCAAATGTTCAAGGGATAAGGTCATCAAGTCAAGGAGAAGCGTCAGAACCAGGACAAGTGATTGTTGAATGTTGTTATTTGACCGACAATCTAGAAACAGATGTAGACGATAATGATGAAGATGAAGACATAGAATATGAGAATAAAGAAGTGACTCCTAATTATCTTCATTGGGATGTCATAAACTATGAGCAAACACAAGAAGTGCAAGATGCAACTTCCCAAGTTGATTCAGTTAGCAATCATCATACATCCGTTGATCAAGGAAATGTAGTTGATTCTAATTTTATGGTACACATGAGAAGTCAAACTAATGAAACTGAACTTGAGTAATCTACCATTGAATATGACTCTTAATATGAAGTGGAGATGGAATCCCTTGCTTCTAGTAGGGGATATGTTAATAGCCTTGCAAATGTGTGTTTCCTAGGCATTGAGCAGTTCTCATCATGTGAAGAATGTTCTAATTGTAGACCAATTGTCGCAGATATAAATGATGAATATAATTGTGAAATTGCTTCTCTGTGTTCTTCAAATGATTGTACTAATTTTGAGTACACTAGTTCTCTGAATTGCTTGTATCCTAATTTTAAAGATGATGAGATACATCCAATTAATGCATGGAAAAATATTTTATTTGATGAAGATGTTTGGGATGATAAAGTTACAAATGACAATCCTTATTGGGGTAGGATTAATCATCTTTTTGAGGATATTACTAACAAAGATTAGGAAAATTCTATGAATGATGATCAAAATAATGCTGAGGTGGGTAGTCTTATCAATAAAGATGCTACTTTTGATTTTCCAAGTGCTAAACTGTATGAGAGGTGCGGAGATATAGATACCAACGAGGAAACCCATAAGTATGATATCAGTTTTGGATGTAATGAGGGAATTCGTAGAGTTGAATATGCTCACCTTAACTTCCCTATGGAGAAGAATTACATATTTGAAGGAATAGTTGGAAAGTCAGATATTCATGATCTATAGGATGGTTGCAAAAATACTCTCACAACATTTCCCTATGTTGAGAAGATGGAATTACAATGTGACTCTATTGAGTATGTTGATATTTCAGTACCCTCTCATTAAAGTGAAAGGCAATCCAAAGACATCGGTGATTGTGAGGATCATATGGGAAAATATGAAGATATAGTGGAGTTTTTTGTAGATACTCCATATCTAATGGATTTAATTATGGACCTTCTCTCACCTCAAGGGGTTAACATTTATGGAGAGAAAGTTGATAATAGACCTGGTTATTCTTTCTTTCCTGAATGCAGTGAGGAATGGCCTAGTCAAAGTTAGATTACCTATGAGGCCTTCAAATTTGATGAAAAAATTCCTAAGGATCATGTACTTCATGGTGATGTGGAATATGAAAGTTTCACCTTCTTGATTCAGTCTAAGGAACCTTTCATAGAAAGGGACAAAGCTATCAATGTTGCCTTGGATGATACAAATGGTATTCTTCAATGTAATACTAATGATCTGGTGTCATGTACTACTCATATGCATTCATTGTAGGGAAAATAGGATAAAGTTTTTGAGAGAGGGAAATTTGTTCCTAAAATCTTGGAGCCTGAAGGCTCTGCTTTGTAAAATTATTTTCTGTACATTTTGTGAGTATTGTAAATATGTCAATCTAGTGTGTTTGCTTTCCGTTGAGTCTGCTTGCCTAGTCCAGGTAATTCCTTTTGTTTTTGATCTTGTGCCCTAGTCTACTTCAACCAGAGATTCTTTTCTTGCCATATCCACCAGGGGTATGCCTCACTGAGCATGAGCCGCTTGTAACACCCCTTCATTTTGGCTCTTTGATTGGCAGTGTTCTTCCTTGTTATGATTGTGTCTGATTATGCTTTGAATTTTGAACTTGGTTACTTTTGACCGCTATTTGTTAAGCGTTGTAAACATTATATTTTGATGTGATGTTATTTTATTTGGATGTTATCTTTATGGCATGTTTTGGATTAACTTAGAAGATATTTGATTTAATGATGTTTTATGTTTATGATCATATCACTGATGTTAGATGTGTTAGTTAGTGATATTGTATTGGTGAAGGGGACGGGATTGTATCACTCGCTTGTGAGTTCCCTATGATTCTAAGATTTCCTCTTCATGGTGTGTTTGATCATATTATATATCTATGCATGTTCGATGTACTCTTTGTTTGCAGGTTGACAGGTACATGACATCGACTCCACTTGGTTCACAGGTTTGAGCGTGTCCAGTGACCAACGGTAATCGATTGGGAGATAGTAGCTAGGTTTTCCGTGCCAAGTCGTCACCCTAGTCATAGTGTGTCGTCGAGTTGTTGTCGGGTTAGTTGTTTTAATTTGGTCATTTTCACCTTGAGTATTTATTTAATTTCATATTATAAAGGTTATTAAATGTCAGGTGTAGTTAAAATGATGTTTAAATGTATTTAGTTGCAATGTTGAAACATTATTTATTTTATTGATTGATTTGATTTAATTAATAAAATTAGATTGAGTTTATTGAGTAATTAGATTAATGGTGATATAATAAATGAGATGGTTGTTTTAGCATTATTGTATATTAAGATTTAATTAAAATAAAATTAGAAATCATGTTTGGATAGTTAGAGTTAAATTAAAATAAATAAATAAATAAATAAATAAATAATGAAAATGTGTTTTAATTTCACTTTTTGAAATTATTGATAAAGAAAATTCTTTGCAAAATTTGTATTCTTTTGTTTTAAAGAATTTTGAAAAATGCATGAGATTTGGATTAGAAATTAGAAATTTGTTTTAAATGTAAAAATTGGAAATTTCTCCAAATTTTGCAATAAATTTAGTTGGTGAGGATATTTTAGGGGTTTGACCAATTTGGGGAAACACTCTATTTGAGTAAATAGAATTTCATAATTTTGATTTACAATTTGGGGAAGGAGTTTTTGGCTGTGGCTTGGCTTGGATTGGTGAAAGGAATTGAAATTCTTGCTTAGGGTTGAATTCAAAAGAAGAATTGGAAAGCACCATCTTGAAGTTCCTCAAGCTTTGGAGGAAAAATTAGGTTCTTTGTTTTTGTTTTTGGTTCATTTTGAAAAAGTTTAAATCCTTGATATGTTGTTGGAAATCTTTAAAATGTTGTTTGAATTCAATAGAAAACCCATGTCAATTGGTTCTATTCTTTTAAACTTTGTTGAAATTTTGAAAATGAAATCAAAACAAGAATTCAATCAATTGTTAAATTGAAAGAAGATCAAAAGAAATTGGCATATCAAACTGAGATTTAAACCCAACTGATGTATTTTACAAAATCTTGTTGTGCAGTTGCACAATTTGGCTAAAAATGGAGTTTTCGGATTTGATATTTGCATACAAACACACAAATATAATTATAATTATTCTATGCTCTCTTTTATTTTATTTTTTTATCCTCTATCTGTATTTGAGGGGATGTATGTTTATTTTGTAATTAAAAAAATAAAATTTAAATGTGTGTAGTGGTGGGGAGGCAGGGGAGCTAGCCCCACTGTCGGCCAGCCCCCAGGGGAGGTGGGCTGTGTGCGTAGCACACATGCTGTGCCCCCAAAGGGAGGCAGACTGTGTGCCCCGCACACAGGCCGTGCCCCTTAGGGTAGGCGGACTGTGTGCTGAGCACACAGGCCACCGCCCATGAGGGAGGCGCCCTGTGTGCGTAGCATACATGCCACTGCCGGTGGCTAGGGCCTGCATGCCCAGTTAGGGATTCGGCCCTTTTTGGGTTTTAAAATTCGCTTTTTGTTTTTTTAGTTTTAATTTTATTTAATTTTATTTATTATTTTATTTATATTATATTTTATATTATATGCATAATATTGAATATAATATAGATAATATTTAATATTATATATATAATAATTAACATTATATATATAATATTTAATATTATATAATATGTGAATTTAAATGACTTTTTATTTTTATTATTTAAAATATATATATTATATATATAATTTAAATAATAGGGTTTATCTTTGAGTTGGAAAATATATATTAAAAGATTATTTTACTAGCATAGCTGGAAAATATAAATGTTTCATGTAAGGATTTGTTCTTGATTATTATGAATAAACAAAAAATCTTAGAATATAAAAATAATGTTTTAGAGGCATGTATTTAAATGAGGTTAAATATTTAAAATAGAAATCTCTTTAAAAATGATTATTTCATTAATATAGTGGAATTGAAATTGGCTTTATAGCAAATGTTTCTTTTATATAGATATTTAAAATGTTGATTTTATAATTAAAGGATTAATTTAAAAGAAGTAGATGTTATAATCAATGAGGTTATTAAAAGAAAGAATGTTTAATCATTGTGTGTAATTGGAGAAAACAAAATTAATTATTGGTGTAACTTCCTTAAGATTGCTAATGTGATTTGAGTTAGTAATGAGTGTGTGCAAATAAGGTTAATTAATTAGTTGATTTTCTGCACTATGTCATTGCTTGGATTGGGTTTAGGAAACCCTCACATTAGATATTGGGTTTCCTGGAATGCTTTTTAAATCATGTTTCATTCATTCTTGATGTTGTGCAAAATGAGTAATGCCCTAAAGTCTTCCAGATAGGGTTTCATTCCTTTGTATGGGTTGTCGTTATGATAGTCAACCTTTGGACCATCTTGGGTTTTGTGCCTCCTTTGGAAGGAGTGGACTTTGTATTTCGTATTCCTCCAAGTGTTTGGAGTGGGTTTTGTTATATGTTGCCTCCTTGGATTGGAGAGGTTATCTTATCTTTTTCACCCTTGGTGATTGGTTTTGTTGGGTATGTTGTCGATAGGAGAGTGGCTCTTTGTGCAGGTCCAACACACAAAGGGGTGCCAAGGTAACTCACTTAGGGTTTTAAGTAAGTGATAATTTAAAAATAATTAATGAAAAACTCTCAAACTAATTAAGATAATTAATGCCTCTCTCATAAATCATTTGCTTTTAAGGTTTGAGATGAGAGGAGAAGCGCAGTTGGTATGAGGGTCCGACGGCTGGTAGAGTTGAGCCTGGATAGCCCAAGATGTACTCTGGAAGCATTGTAACCTTTGTGTTAAGTGATGTTGTACTTGTATCCATTCAGTTTAGTTATGTTTTAACATGTGTCTAGAGGTACATGATCTTGTTTAGGAATTGTTGGTTACTATCTCCTAGCACGGGGGGTGAGCCTTCGGGTATCACACGGTTGGGTGGAACATGCACCTTAATCCGTTGGGTTGTCTTCTTGTTCGTGTGGATGAGATTTCCAGTTGGAGAGCTCGTGGGATCTAGTATCATGTCATGCTTTATCTTTTCAGTTGTATATTGTATTTATTTACCCCTCATTTGTTATCGAGGTGGAATTTGTAATGTGTAATCATGATTATTGGATTGATCTCATTCGGGGAATGAGTATTGTAATATTATTGTAAATTAATTGTATTTGAAATCAAGTGGTATCTCATATTCTTAGATGTAAATTATTATGTATGGAATGTATGTGAACTTAATTGTTAAGTAATTAAATGTTATCGATTTAATTCATGTTTCTTGTTTGGGTTTAAGTAACTTAGTCTCGTAACCTTAGGGGATTGGTTGGCAATGGTTAGTGAACTTGCATATTAATTCTTCTTATAAAAAAAATTAGTTCATTTTTGTAGTAAAATGCAACTTCACGTAGGGTTGCGTGGCGGAGTGTTACACCACTGATGGAGCTTGTGAAATTTTGAAGAATTTTAGTTCAATTTTCATGAGCTTGGCTTCCTTTCTAAACCCTTGTCCCCAAGTGAGTAGGGTTTTTAATCAAGAAAATGTGCCAATGCTATATTTTCATGTTGACCTATTCAGTTGGTCATCAGTTTCTTAAGTGATCATTTGAGCCATCCGGAACATTTGCTTACCGACCCCATTTGCCTGAGCAACCGGTCATCTTTTTCCCACTGTGTCAAAATATTTCCTAAAGTTGGGTTTCAAATTTTAACCCAGTGACTTAAGGATTAAGTCACTAACCCTATGGTCATGTCACCATCGGTTGGGCCAAATCTTGTCCATTTAATGCTAACGTCATGTATTGTGTAGTTTTCAAGATTTAGAGATCAAGGATAAGATCTGAATCGTACCCCACCAACCTGTGAGAATTAAGTGCACACTAGATAAATACAATGAGATTAGCAAGAAGCTAACACATCTCCCAGGTATAGCGTGAGACCCACTCCCCACTATCGATTCCATGTCCTAGCATCTTCAACAAGCGGTCGAGATCAACTGGGTGGAATGATCCTCACCATTCCTTGCTGGCTCGCTGAATGAAAGTGATCGATGGCTATAACCAGCAAGGTTAGCAAGATATCGACACTTGTCCCCCACTCGCTTAGATTGTGGAGCCCACATACAATGAAGGTGTCATCCGACATGGATAGGAACGATTGGTTGGAAATATTTCAGTGAAGCAACCGGAAATCAAAGGAGGTCAAACACAAGCTGGCTGTTCGATCATCCATCAAGACAAAAGATCAACAAATCACATTCAAAGCTAGAAAGTGACTCCTGATGGTCGTTTCTACTCTACACGAATAGCTTGCATTAATGGCTAACATTTTGCAGGGTGATTGAGTTGATCTCGACTCGTGTGGAGATGCAAATTGTTGGTAATCATGAAGAATAATCAACAGATTTCCATGCAAATGGGAATTAAATGGTGCTGGTACATCTGCCAATGAGATTCCAGGGTTACACATGTGATGAACACTAAATGTGGTTACCATTGTTTTACTCGATAAATATAATGGAGGTGGTTGTTATTTGCATCATTATCACTTAGTAGTTAAATGTTTTCTAGTGTAAGAAATTATGAAGAGAGAAAGATGAGCAAACTAGCAAGAAAGTCAGTTCATCTGAATTCACAAAGTTCTGGCCCAGACTCATAGGAAGTTGCTCCTACTATGGAAGTGGGTACTTCTTGTAAACCTAGATTGGCGCCAAGTAGATGTAGTCGCTGACTACAATTCTAGGGTGGTGTTGCCAAAGAAGTGGGTGACAAAGGAAAATGTCCAGTGCAATCTCTGACTGGGTCAAAGTGGAAAGTGAGGTATGGGCATGGCTCTTATGGATGCCAACACTCTCCCATCAAACTTATGAGCACCTCCTCTAGCGATGACGATTCATAGATTGATTTTGCTTATGCTCGGTACTTGGCACTGCTGAATGAGGGCTTGCCCTCAGACGAGGAAGTGATCTTTGTGTTGTTGCTGGTAGTGAAAACCCCAAGTAGGCATACTAGGAGCACATCTAGAAAAGAAAAGAATGAGGAGGAAGCTGAGGTCTCTTCTCTCCCTCCTGCAACAATGAGAAGTGGTCGGGTATACCATGGACGTGACTTTGGTCATGGTAGTGTGAGTGCAAATGAATTTGTTGTGTCTAAAATATTATTTTTGCTGGTGTTTGTGAATTTCATTGTGGTGGCCTTCTATTTTGCATTTGTGGCAAATTTTTTGATGATTCGACATCGGTCGTGTGCCTTCATGGAATTTTGGTTGCCTGGTTCATGATGCTCGGGTGGCGACAAGGGAAGTTTTGGCAGTACTTTGCATTCTCTTCCCCGACGACGGTTATATTTTAGGCTTTCTCTTGTTATATTGGATTTTGCAATTTCAGCATGTGGTTTTTGTTTGAAATTCAAATCAAATTCAGCTGAAATTTTGGTGAAATGATGATTTTACATTGTAACTGCATTTGAGTCTAAAGCTTGTTGCTCCCTATTGATATAAAGGGAATTCAAGACTTGAATGTAGGAGAGGGAATAGAGGGGAGAATAAAAAGAGAAAATAGAAAAAAGGATGGATAATAGAGAAGTATCAGGTTAGGTCCAAGCTAGTCCATATATGATTATAGTGATAGGAATGGAGGAGCAATGCCAGTTTTGAGTTATTTTGGACAAATATATACATATTATCTTAAATTGTTGTGCAAATTTGATCCATGAATATAAATGAAAGTATATCTTGTTGGCATATGGCTCTGAGAGATCAACTTTGGCTACTTGTGTTGTCATTGATGGCAACTAGAGTCTACAGTTTGATCCACAGTATTAGTTGAACTTATACCAGCAGAGAATCTAAGTCTTTGTATTCTACTAGCAGAGAAAGAAAACAAAAGGACATCCAGTTGGTATGTTGATTTGACTACTTCACCAGATCACTATTTTGAAGTGTGGATCTCCAAGGAAGTTTTCTTAGCTTGCACACTATTCTATTGAAGAAGTTTTTTGAGATGTTGTATCAATCATAGCTTGAGTTAAGAGGTTCAGTGGCATGTTTTATGATCTAGTTTTCATTGTGGCTGACATACTTTATGTGGTGGATCGTGGATGTATGTGGAATAATTATTTTGCTATCTTTTTATGTTTAGGACCTTGGTGTGGGTCCCTTCTATAAGTCTATTTGACTTATAAAGGTACGCTTCGTTTCAAATTAAAGATTTAAGGATGACATGGCCGACATAAGCAAAGTAAATTATATTTTGTTGAAAGGCCGACATGTATTGAATTTTTGGGTTAGCAGATATATAAGGAAGATTGGTAATTCACTTAGAGTGATGAGATACATGTGGTATGCATGATGTGAAGAGAGATGTATATGTGTGTGAAGAAGATTAAGTTGGTTGATCGAATATTGGTTGTACTACTAAAGGGTTTTCAATAGGGAAGCAGAGTAGAGTAGAAAAAAATTGAGAAAAAGTTCCAAAGTCAGATTGTGTCCTTTAGTGGAACTGAATCCAGGAATTTGTAGATGCTGTATTCTTAGTTCAACATTTTTTTGTAATACCAAATATATTTTCTAAGGCAGTGAGCCTTCTCTTTTGAGTAGTGAGCTCTAGGTAGTGCATTCCCCTCTTTTACTTTACTTTTAACAGAGTAAAATTTGTGGATTAATCTCCATTGTGTTTTTTCCCCTAATAGGGTTTCCACATAAAAATATCTGGTGTTATGGTGATTATTTTTGTGACTGCATGTTTTCATCTGTTATGTGCTATTAATGTTATATAAAGTTCTATTATTGTTGTTGATGGTTTTTAGATTTTTTTTGTAAATAAAAATCATTGAACACTGATTCATCCCCCCTCTTAGTGTTCCTTACATCCAACAATTGGTATCAAAGTAGGTTCCTCTTCTGAAGCTTAAGTAGCTTGAGGTGAATCTTGAACTACAATGGATGCTAATGGTGGCACTTGATGATCTTGATCAATCCAAGGAAGAGGTCATGGAACTTAGGGAGAATCTTGCAGATGCCAAAAAAAATCATTCAATCATTGAAGGACAAGATTAATGACTCGAGGGAGAAAAGAAAGGAACTTTGTGATTAGTTGAAGCAGAAAGAAGACAAAGGATTAGATGGTTTCCATTTGAATCAAACTCTAAATGAGATTACAGGAGAATGTGAAAAGCTAGCCAAGGACAATGCAACTTTAAGACTTGAAATGGAATTTGTGGCAATGAAGTTTACTAAAGAGATTGAGCAAAGAAAGAAGAATGAGGAGAATTTGGCCCAGTCCCTGAGAGAAAATTCTGAAGAATACAAAATAATTAACAATAGATTTATCTAGTTGGAGATTGAACTGCAACAATCTAGAAACAATGAACGAGAGCTTGAAAGATAGATAGTCATTCTTGGAAATGAGCTTGCTACTGCAACTGAATTCAAAGAAAAGTTCAGGATAAGCTCTACCAAACTTGAAGAAATAAAAAAATTCAAAAGGATGTAAATGATAAGCGAGGTCTTGGATATGAGAAGGGAGAATGCTCTGGATCTGAACAGAAGAATCCTGAAAAGAAGTACAAAGGAAGAAGACATTCGGTAAGGCAACCTAATGCTCAAAGATTTAATGGATATTTCTTTTTTTGTTATAAATTTGGACATATGGCTTCTCAGTGTAGAAGAAAGATAAAGCCTTGTAAGCCATCATTCTCTAGTCAATGTTTCAAATGCAAGAAGTTTGGTCATAAGGCTTTAGAATGTGGGAGTATGATTGTCAGTACTAGTAACATTAAATGCTATACCTATGGAAGATTTGGACATGTTAATCAATGCAGGTCAGGAGGAAATTACTGGAATGGATGGTACAAACAAAAAGGTCTGGTATGTTTCAATTATAACCATCTTGGTCACATTGCAAAGTTCTTCCAGAACAGAAACATGAATAAAATAGGTCTGGTGTATCAAGGAAGAAATTCATAGAAAGACAATAAAGGTAAAGAAAAAGATTCTATGGAAGAAATAAAATATCAGATGAAGAAGACATGGGTGAATAAAAGTGAAACAGATGAAGGAAATAAAGTTGTACCGGAAGATCCCTCCGGTAGCTCCTCTATCAATTGATATCAGGTCAATGACCTAGGGGGATTTTTTCATGAAAATTTATTGACCCCCCTTGTGTATTGTTGGCATCGAATCTTTGGATGTCATCAATCACTAGAAGTATTTGCAATAATATGATGAACTAGTCGAAATGGTATAAGTCTGAAGTTGAATTCTTAGCATGTTGTCTGAGTTTGGAGTGTAACCAGAACTTCTAGGGCAACACATTTATTGTGGAAAAAATTAAAGTTATAAAAAGGCATTTTGAACCCTAGCTCAACACCAAGCATTGAAGGAGAACAGTTCGAGAGTACTCTTCTACAAAATTTCAAGGGAAAAAAATTCATTCTAGTGGTGAATCTCTAGGTATTCTTGTTAATCATTGATTTCACATATATTTTGTGATCCGTACAACTCTATTCAGAATGAAACATGAAGCAAATCAAGGATACCATAACCTTAGATGAGTATAGTAGACCAAATATTAGGGATGAAAGAAATTTGTTGTCGCTCACTAATGTTAGAAGGCTTGAAGGATCAAAGCACAATAATTTGGATATATGGAATGACTATCCTCATTTCGTCAATATAGAATTGATTTGGTTTTTCTTGAACAAATTAGATGGTGATATTCTCAATTTGGATAAACCATATCAAATTTCTAAGGATGTGATTAGAAATTTAACTAGCTTATGCAATGTTAGTGATGTGCCGAAGAAAAAGTTGATTCACAATATGGAGGTCGAAGCCCTAACCAGAATAAGGGGAGATCAGAGGGCTCTAATAATTTCAACTATTAAAGACCCTTTAACAAGGTATGTGGCTTATGGAGTCTCATACAAAATTTATTTCAGAAATCGAGAAGGATCAACCTCAATAGGTGCTTCATATATTGCCCACAAAATGATAATTGAGAACAAGCAATTTGATCTGTGTAGTCTGTTGAAGGAGAAACTATTGGAGAATGTTCAATTACCAAAGGATAGTGGCTACCAATTCAGGTTTGGTACTCTAGAAATATGTATTATGATGTACCTTCTAAATTGCTTGCCATTGAAGGACAATGTAGTGTGGAGAGAGAATATGCTGATTTGTAAGCATATCTTCAATCGTTTCAATTCTTTTGAAAATTGTGAACAAGTGTATGAAAGTTTCTTTAGAAAGTTATTAGAAAGGTCTAGAGAAGGTGTTGTCCCTCTCCCAGCAAAAATAACTGAATTTGGATCATCTTCTGAAAAAGAAGAGAAAAAGAAGAAGAGAGAAAGAGATACAATTGGTGTCATTTCTCCAATACCCAAGTCGAGAAAGTTTGAAGAAAAAGGGAAAAGTCAAGTGGTTGTGGATGTAGAAGATGAAGTTTCTAAAGAATGTATTCCAAAAGATCAACTGAAACCAACTAAGCCAGAAACAATAATTGTTGAAGATAGTCATGAGGAAAATACTCTGTTTAAGTCAAAGATAATGCAAATCATTCAGGATGTGGATGGTATACAAAAGATATTTGGTATATGGCTGAATGATCCATCATATGAACAAGATTTATTGAAAATTCTCTAGAAAGCTACTTAATTGATAAGAATATTGAGCTAGAAATTCTGCAAAATGTTCTCCCAGAAGAATTCATTGAATGTACCAAGATATCTATGGAGTCTGTGCCCCTAGAAAGCAGGGAAGAAGAAATGATTTGTCATTAAAAAATACAATTTAGATTGTCTCTTTCCATATTGAAAAAGAAAATGAGTGAGCTGAGACAGTGTATTGATTCTACAAATAAAATCTTTAACTATTGTCTCAAGTGGCCTCATGTGGTAGAAAAGTACAAGGATAAGCTTGAAGAGATTGAAAGTGAGCTTGTTAAGACTGGACAAAATTACAGTATGCTCTTGGATAAGAATGGAGATGTGAAGAAGAAATTTTATGATTTACAGATTGAGCATGCAAAAGTCCATACTGCTAAGAATGCTCTCGTTGATGTTTTTTGGAAATTCAAAGATATAACTGAAGGGAGATTAGAAAAAATGATTGAGACTCTTAAATTAGGAGAGGAATTGGAAGCAACAATCACTATTCTTGAGTCTCTTGTGCAAATAATCAACAGAACATCAAAGAACAACAGTCTGATCATAGCCATTGGGATTGCAGTGGATTGTTGGAAGAAATTACTTATGGAATTGAAAGCTAAGTATAAAATAATTTTCTGAATTTTCGTTGCAATTGTCAAATTTTGATCAATTTTTGTCAAGTTTTGGGAAGAGAATGGAGTACGAGATAGTGCAGTTATAAATTTTAAAGGAAAGGTTAAGGAAGAGAAGTGTAGAAGTGGATGTAGTAGAGCTTTGTCATTGATGTCAAAGGGGGAGAGAATGAAGTGAAAAATTTCCTGACATCCAAAGGGGAAGCAGTAGTTTTGGCTTTGATATTTCTTTTTGGTTTTTGACACTTAGTAAATTTTTCACTAAGTGTTTCCATCAATGCCAAAGGGGGAGATTTTTGGCATATGGCTCTGAGAGATTGGCTTTGGCTACTTGTGTTGTCATTGATGGAAACTAGAGTCTACAGATTGATCTGTAGTATCAGTTGCGCTTATACCAGTAGAGAATCTAAGTCTTTGTATTCTACTGGTAGAGAAAGCAAAGAACAGGACATCCGGTTGGTATGTTGATCTGACTACTTCACCGGATCACTATTTTGAAGTGTGGATCTCCAAGGAAGTTTTCTTAGCTTGTACACTATTCTACTAAAGATTTTTTTTGAGGCGTTGTATTAATCATAGCTCAAGTTAAGAGGTTTGGTGGCATGTTTTATGATCTACTTTTCATTGTGGCTGACATACTTTATGTGGTGGATCACGGATGTATGTAGAATAATTATTTTACTATCTTTTATGTTTAGGACCTTGGTTTGGGTCCCTTCTATAATTCTAGCTGACTTATAAAGGTACGCTTTGTTTCTAATTAAAGATTTAAGGACGACATGGCCGACATAAACAAAGTATATTATATTTTATTGAAAGGTCGACATGTATTGAATTTTTGGGTTAGCGTATATATAAGGAAGATCGGTAATTCACTTTGAGTGATGAGATATATGTGGTATGTGTGATGTGAAGAGAGATGTATATGTGTGTGAAAAAAGAGTAAGTTGGTTGATCGAATATTGGTTATACTACTGAAGGGTTTTCAGTAGAGAAACATAGCATAGCAGAACAAATTTGAGTAGAAGGTCCAAAGTCAGATTGTGTGCTTCAATTGAACTGAATCCAGGGATTTGTAGATGTATTATTAGTTCAACATTTTGTTTTAATACCAAATATATTTTGTAAGGTGGTGAGCCTTCTCTTTTGAGCAGTGAGCTCTAGGCAGTGTGCCTGAATGCAAGTGCATTCCCCTCTTTTACTTTAATTTTAACAGAGTAAAATTTGTGGATTAATCTCCACTATGGTTTTTCCCCGAATAGGGTTTCCACATAAAAATATCTGGTGTTATGGTGATTATTGATGTGATTGCATGTTTTCATCTGTTATGTGTTGTTAATGTTATATAAAGTTCTATTATTGTTGTTGATGGTTCTTAGATTTGATTTGTAAATCAAAATCATTGAACACTTATTCACCCCCCCTCTTAGTGTTCCTTGCATCCAACATATCTATGATGCATTTTCTCTCCTTGTGTGGGTTTGAGTAAATCTTGGATGGAATTGTCAATAACATTTTTATTCTTCTTTTGCACTTCAATTTCAAATGTATATCTGTGTTTTGTGCCTTGATTCAAGTAATCAATTAAATGCTCAAATAGAGTTATAGATTTACAATTATCTGCTTGGGATATGATAAGAAGTTGTGTATCATATATTTTGAGTCTCATACTACAAATTTGTTATGCAGATAGTCTTTTCCATTAGGATTTGAGATCATTTATGTATTACTAGTATTGTGTGTATGACTCCATAGCCCAATGGATAAGGCACTAATCTATTTCCTTGAGAGATTGGCCTAATGGGTTAATCAAATTATTCTAGGGTGGCTGACCTAGAGTCAAAATTTGAATTTATTTGAAAATTTCCAAAATCTTTATACAAATATTACATGCAGTTGTCATATGTGAGGGCATTTACTGAAATGGTAGCAAGTTACTTAGAAACTAGTCAATTTCATAGTAAGCTTTGCATATTTACCTTTTAGTTGAAGTGATCTGTGAAAGAGATGTGTTCCATCATGTACAATTTAAGTCTACACCAATAGGAATACCCTCCTTGGTCCCATAGAGCCTAAAGTGTAGAAGATCTTAGTCTGTGACTAGATCTTGTCAGTTGGCTAGACATTTTTTAGGAGTTTTGAACATAGGAAATGGAAATTCCTTAGAGGTTCCTTTAGGTGCATTGGAAAAAGCACCAACAATGTAGAAACCTTCTGCTCACTACATTAGGAAGTCATAAGCATTAAGGCTCACACTCAGATCAACACACTTGATCACTCTCATGTCTTTCACATCACACACACTTCACACTTAATCCATACAAAATTATCATGCATATATACCCTCTGTGATCTAAAACAATCTTAATTATGTCATCCTTAATGAAACATTTATATCTTTGTTGGTATAATGTTATCATTGATGTCAAAAGGTGTCATTGATGTCAAATGGTAGTTCAGTGAATGCCTAGATGCCATTGAGCTCAAAGGATCAGGTTCTAGAAGAGTTGGTGCAATACGATGGAGAGAAGAGCATATTTTGCAAAATTGCAATGTTGCTCAAAAAGATGCAAATTTGTCATGAGATGTTTTCATGATGTTGTAGAGGCTATTTCCAAAAGTTAGAGGAGGAAAACAGGTTGCATATTGACATGGTTTTTTCAAGAAGGTTCAATTGGTATGGTCCATGTAATCAGAGGAGGTGGAATGTGCTCAGGAATGATTTATTTATGTATTCTATTTAAAGTAGGATTTTACATAAAACCTTAAGGTGTCACAATCATGGCTATGAATATTTTTTATATTTTTATGTTGACTGTGTATAGGTGGTTGTAGATTGTTTAACTCATATCTTAAGCCATTGATGTCATTAAAATTATTGTCCCCTTTTCCTAGTGCTATTGGCTGGTTGAGTGTATGCATCACATCATGTTTTGTATTTTACCGTGGGCTAGTGTTTGCATGATATATGATGAAGGAGTTCAATGGTGGAGATTGGAGCATGGAGATCAGATGGCTATCACTCATGTTCTTTGCATCAAAAATTTAAGCTTACCTTGGCATATGCTTTAAGCAATACATGATGGAGACAAATCAATAATAGAGAACTGACATATAAGATCTAATGATCATCGATTAATTTCTTCACATTGTTATTGTGAAGAAAATGGGAGTTATGCAATATGTGATGTATGATTGAGATAAATCAATGGTCTGTATAGAGGTCCTCAAAGATTAATGACTGACATTACATCACAATAATTTAGTTCATCATGTTTTTTTGTTTAACCACTCAACTCATATCTGTGATACATGATGGGAAGAAGGATAGTGGAATGAGATTACATCACTTCATTTACTCACATCATTGTTGTGAATAAAATAGTGAAACACTAAAAGTAGTGATGAAGACTTTGGTGGGTCCCCTCTTCAAAAGAGTGATGGAGCGATAAGGTGGAAACATGCTCTATGAGACAGGAAATTCTCTATTGCATTCCTAGGTATCTTCATATCACGATTTATGTTCTTTGCACACAAATGAAGTTGCACTAGGAAAATAGAATGCAATGGAATTGCAATGACGAAGATCAAAGGATGGTGATAAAACAATGATCACTCCTCGGCTTTGCATCGTGAAAATTGAGATCAATGCCCTAGATGAAAATGTAATATGTTAAGTTGGCATGATGGGCATAAACCAAGAGATGGAGATTGATGGTGATAGTTTAAAGAAGATCAATCCAACAATTTTTAGAAACCAAGATCTGATTGTAAACTAGAAAAATCACCTTCCACAGAAGAGAAAAATGAAAAAGTAGAGATTTACAAAAGATGTGCAAATTGATATATTCGAAGTACAATAATTACAAGATAATGATTTGCTTTATAAAAGAAAAGATGCATAACCCTAATCTTATCTTGAGCAACAAGATAGCTCAACAAGATAAGGATGATAACTAATTAACCTAGGAATTAAATAATTACCTAAGTAAACTTATGTAAAGTGTAATTAAATATTAATTACACCAACACCCCCCCATAAGTGCAACTTAGGGAGAAGCAGATTATTATGCAAATATGAGTCCCAACAACCAGGCCTGATTAGGTACTCATGTAAAAATGAAAAGAGAGAGAAAAACTAGTGGGAAAAACCCCCCCTCAGAGAGATGAACTGCTACGAAGAAGCACTAGAAGAACTCTGAAGAAGCAACACTGGAACCCCAAATCCAACAAGCAAGGAAAGATACTTTTGTTTGCAAAATACCATATCAGAATCACAAATGCAACAACAGACCCAATGCCAAGGAACACTAGCAACTCACATACTGGATCAACCCTGGAATCTGTAAGCAACAGTAGATGAAAGAATGAATGGACCCATAATGATGACAAATTTGAAAGTTGTGTCTTGCAAAGCCAATGCCAAACTGAAACTAAAAACTTCCCATAGGATGAGTACCATCAAGATTCTGGAATGTTAACCATAAAAACATGGCCCTCAAATGAGAAAGATCTGAACCAATGTGGATCAAGAACTATAAAATCCCAATGTGAAGTGTGAACCGAAGCAAACCAATGATGTGTCTAGCTAAGCAAGAAAGAAGCTAAGGGAAACAACAGGAAACCAGAAAAACTCATGCGAGTTGTCACAATACGAAAGAAACCAAGATACCATGTTAGAAACCAAGATCTGATTGCAAACCAAAAAAATCACCTTCCATAGAAGAGAAAAATGAAAAAGCAGAGATTTGCAAAAGATGTGCAAATTGATATATTCGAAGTAAAATAATTACAAGATAATGATTTTCTTTATAAAAGCAAAGATGCATAACCCTAATCTTATCTTGAGCAACAAGATAGCTCAACAAGATAAGGATGACAACTATTTAACCTAGGAATTAAATAATTACCTAAGTAAACTTATGTAAAGTGTAATTAAATATTAATTACACCAACAACAATAGTGTTTTAAAGATAGTTAGAATTAAGGATGGTTGGAGGAATGTGGCATGATGATCAAACATTGATAAACCACATTTACAGTTGAAGATCTACAATGGCTATGTTTGTGTAAACACATGCTTCGACTAGTAGCCGACACAGTGAACAAAATTAATTGGTCCAACTACTCCAATGATAATTTGATTAACATTTTGATTTTAGAGTAGTGGCACAAAATGTAAAGGTGATCAATATCAGAATCAAATAAAGTATATAAAGTGATGGCATTAAATGCATATTAGGTTTAGGGTTTTTTAGGTTGCCATGATTAGCAAACTCAATGAATCTATACAAGAAGCTTGCTGGAAAAGATAGTGTGTGAAAAAATACTAGTAGAAGTTTCCAGATAATTTTTTTATATTATGCAACTGATCTAAATAGTGTTGTGTGGCTCAAGGTAGAGAATGACTATCGATGAATAAGAAAAGGGAAGAAAATTAGAATCAAGTCTTAGTGTTGATAGATGACATAGGGAGTGCATGTGTGAACAATTGAAGCAAACAGAGAATGCACAAGTTGTGAATGAGTAGAGCCCCAAAAAAAATTAGAGACTTTTATCAGGGTTAATATTCAAGGTGAAGAACAAAGAGAGGTGTAGGGTAGAGAATTGTGTTATAGAGATAACAACAAATAACTAAGAAGTTGCAAATATAGCAACAACAGTGAATTGTGTTCAATAGAACAAATTGTAATACTTTGCATTGTAAATATGATTGGTGGGTGCCATCTGATATCTAGGTAGGTGCTCAATGTAGGGAGTTGGTGCTTCCTTGGAGTGGATGATCCTAAAACTAGGGGATTGGTGTCTCCTTAGGGTGTGTGCCCTTAAAAAAAATTGTAATCAAATATTTACATTGTGAGCCTAGATCAGGATAGTAGATCCTGGTAGCTATTCTCACCATGGTTTTTCCCATCCTAGGTTTTCCATATATATCTTTTGTTATGAGTTATTGTTTGTGCATTTTCATTTCTTTGCATATTTAGCTCAATTTGCACTAAAGTGCTTAAAAGGAATTACTTATTTTAAAGTGTTAAAGCGATAAAATACGACAATCTACTGATTCACCCCCCCTCTCAATAGATTTTTGTGTTCCAACAATTGGTATCAGATACTTGGTTCCCTTGGAGAAACTTAATCAGCTCAAGTAGATCTTGGAAAAGTGAACACAATGGCCAGTCAAGAGGGTTCATCTATAAACAAGGCACCTCAGTTTGATGGATTAGATTATGATTTATGGAGCATTAAGATGGAGACATATTTGGAATCCTTAGGGTTTGATGTGTGGATTTCTATTAAGAATGGATATACACTTATGGCTATGCTCCTACTAATTTTGTAGGAAAGAAAGCCTATGTGAATAATGCAAAGGAAAATTATGCTATTCTCTATGGTTTGTCTAGCTCAGTGTTTTTCAAAGTGATGCATTTCAGAATTGCACATGATGTTTTGAATAAGTTGAAAGGAATTTGTAATGCCCCACCATGTAACCCTAGAGGAAGTTGCAATTAACTACTCAAACGTACTAATTTTTTTTTTGTTTAAGTACAAATAACATGCAAGTTCACTACCCATTGCCAACAACCTCTAAGGTTACGAGAATGAGATTACTTTAAAACCCAAACAAGAAACATGAATTGAAACCATAGCATTAAATTACTTAACGAATTGAGAAACAGATATATTCCATAAATGATATATTACAACAAAGCATAAGAGATACCACATGATTTTAAATAACATAATTTACAATAAGATTACAACTCTCATTCCCCAAATGAGGTAAATCCAATAAACATGGTTACATAATACATCTTCCACCTTGATAGCAAATGAGGGGTAATTGAATACACGATCAACTGAAAAGAATAAAGAATGAAATAGAACTGAATCCCACGAGCTCTCCAACTAGAAATATCATCCACATGAACAAGAAGAAAACCCAGTGGAGAAAGGTGCACATTCCACCCAACCATGTGGTACCTGAAGGCCCACCCCCCGTGTTAGGAGATAGTATCAAGGATTCCTAGATAAGACCATCTACCTCTAGACACAAGCTAACACAAATTGACTCAACCAATCACATGAACCATACAACCATAAGAATAACACAAGTACAACTCTAACATCACTGACATAAGTCACATTGGTTCTAGAAATAAAACAGATCAGGTATGATAAGAAGACCATACACATAAAACCAAATACCAATTGTTTTCATAGAAAGAGTTTCATCACACAGCTCGACATGGGATATCCTCTGGGAATATTCATAGGCTCTGACCCCCATTATGGGATATCCTGGTGGCCTCAACCGAATCCCAACACCCATACTCACTCATACGGAAATCAAATACCTCTCGTAAAGACAAGATAGATGACCTTGCCATTCTAGGCCTTCCCACTCATCCCAAGCCTATACTAGCACTTGTGTCTATGAGTGAGGCTAAATTATCTTGATGAGTGTGAAATACTACCTAAACTTCTAAGCATATTGTTTTAGTTATGACTTGATTAAACCACCTCTGAAGGTTACCCAGTTTACCTCTTTGGGATCTGGCACCTAACAGAAGCCACTCTTCTACTTGACAACACATACAAACCAATCACCAAGGGAATCCCAAGTGCATACAAACTAGGTAAACAATCACTCCAACTCTAGGAGGAACATATAATGAAAAATCACTCCAAACACTGAAGGCAACAAAAGTAAAACCCCTCTCCAAACAGTGGAGGTAACAAAACACATAATCCACTCCTTCCAAAGGAGGCACAAAACACATAATCCACTCCTAAACCAAAGGAGGCACAAACCATCCCCATTCGTGAAAACTGGGTAAAACAACAAGATACAACTATACGTACTACCCAAGGCAATACATAGGTTAACTAACAAAATACAACAACTCCAAATAGTTAAACCCCTTCTGGAAGACTTAATAACCCTTCAAATCAATTTCCCCAAAGCGAAAACAGAAGTAGTACACATTCAAGAAGGGCGATCAAAAGGAATTAAATCTATATTTGGATTTCCTAAATCCACTTCCTTTAATAAAATTCAATAAGTTATTGCCACAGTAAAACTAATTAAATTATGTCTCTTTCAGACAAAGGATAAAATTTAACCAGATATTTAATTCCCTAATTGCTCTTAAATAGTAATAAACATTACTTCTATGACCCATAACCTATCATTTAAACATAACTATTGGTCCTTTGCAAATTAAATCATTTTAAAATCAATTAATCTCGCTATTAAACTCCTTACATTTAAATCCAATATTTGTCCTTTCAAATATATTATTTTACAATAAAATCAATAATTTGACTATGAACACAATATTCTAAATTTCTCAATTGCACATTTCATGAAAATAACTAATCTTATCGTAAATTCGTTTGCAACTAACAAGAACTATAAATAAAAATCGCTCTCTTAAACATTTCATTTCGTTTAATACGAATATCCCTTTCCCTTAAAATCATTCCATTATTAAATAATTATTCAAGCATTTGACACGTAATAATAAATTAAATCTACGGGTCTACTTTAGTTTCCAGATAATATTTAAATATAAAAATCTCATTTCCCCATTCAAATCATTTCATTAAAAACTAAATACTTGCACATAGAAATGCATCTCTATTAATTAATATTCATTTAAATAACAATGCGTTTCTATTTACATTTAATATCCATTTCTCATATTTAAATATTCATCTATTAAACCTCGGGCATATTATCCATTTTCCTTCATTACACATAATGATTAGAATCAATTGTGTTACAGTAAAATCATTATAAAATCAATATTTGCATCTAATAAAATAATCTCAAAATCATTATATTTAACCATAAATATATATATTAAATATAATTATATATACTCTACGTATATACAACTATATATATATATACACATATATAAGTATAAATTTATAAAAACAATTTTTAATTCTAAATCATTTAAATATAACCCAACATTGGCCAATTAACTATGCAAATAAAATATTCATATATATATAATATATTTATTATATATTAAAAATAATATATAAAATATATATATACACATCTTTTATTAAAATTATAAAAATCATATATATATAATATATATACATATATATATTTATATAATATATATTATACATATTATAATTAATATATATATATATATAATTTATATTATATAAAATAATAATAATAAAAAAAAAAAAACTAAAACAAGGCCACACAACCCCCAAAGTAGGGGACGCAGGGTCCACCCTGCTAGGGGTAGGGGTGGCTGTCACACAGCAGCCCCCTGTGGGGCGGCTGTGGTGGCAGCGTTGCTGCTTGTGAAGGAAACGATGCTGCCTCCACAACAGACTCCCATGGGGGTAGCCCCCTGCCTCCCCAAAATTTTTTATTAATTTTTTTAAAAAAATATATTTAAAATTTAAAAAATTCCCCTCTCTTGGTAAATTCCAGAATAAAAACTTTGACAAAAAAAAATTTTGATAAAAATTTTTGAGAAAATTTCCTAGGATAATAGCATATAAATAAAATATGTGTGTATATATATATTATTAACTATATATATATACACACACACACACACACACACAAATTTCCATTTTATAGCCAAACTGGGCAAATTTTCTATAGAAATAATTACACAGTAAAACCATTTCAATTTCAATTTCTAAATTATAATGAAAACTTTCAAATGCAAACACCAGGTTTTCTAATTTATTTTGTTCCTCTTTCAAATTTCTATTGAATTTTTTTGTTGTTTTCTTTTGATTTCTCTGCAAAAAAAATTCAAGAACTCAGCAATTTTACAAACATCTTCAAAATTGAAAATCAAAACTTCTATCAATAAAGAAATAAAAGAAACCCGTTTTTGAAGCTTGAAGACAAAATGGGATTTGAAGTTGAGCTTTCCTGCAAGATCTAGATTTTTCCAAATCTCTTCCAAAGTCTTCACCCAAATCCAATAATCCATCCAAAAAAAAACCAGAAAACCTCCATTCTTTTTGCAACCATATATTCTTTTCCAAAATGAAAAATATCTTCCCTAAATTTAGTCAATGCCCTCTAAAATATCCTAGATATTTTCTTTTTCCAAAATAAAATAATATCTTCATTCCTATTCTCCACACTTAGTCAACATTTCACAAATATCTCCCTTTTCTCCACCATAGATTTTTTTTTTTTATGCATTCCTAAGATATTTACTTTTAAATCATTTAAAATGAAATTTAATTTCAAATAACTTGAAATCTTTTAATTTATGCATTTACAAGATATTTGCATTTTAACACTTTAAAAAGAAAAATTAATTTCAAAATAGATTTAAATCATTCACTTTATGCACTTTTCAAATACAATTAAACTATTCACTTAATGGATTAATAGATTAATTTATTTACTCCACAACTAAATTTAATTAATCAATTCAACACAGTTAATTTAATTAATCAATAAAATAAATCTAATCCAAGATTAGATTATTTTATTAATTCAATTAAATTAATTAATAAATTAAATAACATTTCTAACATTATAACTAGATTTATTTAATAAACAACTTAAATACATGAAGCCATTTATTTACCTTTTCCACTTGCAATTAAATAAAATCAAGGAGAGATGAACAACAAAGAAGCAACTTAACCCGACTAAAACCCGACGACACACTATGACTAGGGTGATGACTTGGCATGGAAAACCTAGCTACTATCTCCCAATCGAAAACCGTTGGCCAATGGACACGCTCAAACCTATGAAACTAGGTGGAGTCAATGTCTTGTACCTGTCAACCTGTAAACAAAGAGTGTATCAAACATGCATATATAGAGCATAATAAACACACCGTGAAGAGGAAATCGTGAAATCATAGGGCACTCACAAGCGAGTGATGCGATCTCGTCCCCTTCACCAATACACTCATCATAGACTGACAATTCCATCATAAAAAAATATCTCATGCAATAATATGTTACAATAACTAATCATCATTACACTGATTAAAACATGTCAAATGAAGCATTAGATAAGATACATCACATCACACAAATAGACTATCGCTCTATAAATAACGATCAAATAACACACATGATAAAGTATCTCAATAACCGAAAAGCACATCAAAGCAAACAAGGACACACTGTCGAGCCAAAAAGAAAAATAGAGGGGTATTACATAATCTATGATGAGATGATAAAGTGAAGCAAGCAAAGCTACAAATTCTCATAGCCAAGTT
Organism: Sequoia sempervirens; assembly: GCA_007258455.2. NCBI lineage: Eukaryota > Viridiplantae > Streptophyta > Pinopsida > Cupressales > Cupressaceae > Sequoia > Sequoia sempervirens. Next base: position 34,926 of record VDFB02018644.1, on the reverse strand, counting down.
TGAAGGCATGAAGATGAGTGAAGAAAATATTGCAGATTATCTTCTTAGGGTTGATGAAATAGTAAACTCACTTAGAGAGTTCAGAGAAGAAGTCAAAGACACGGTCATTGTTAAAAATTTCTTAAGGTCTATACCATCCAAGTATGACTCCAAGATATCCGCAATTGAGGAAGCAAGATAACTAGATAAAATTACTCTTGATGAGTTACATGACATATTCATCACATATGAAATGAGGATGGGAAATGTAGAGTCATCTAAAAGAGAAGTTGTATTCAAGGCTACCAACAAGGAGAAGTTTGAAGCATCCAAGAAAGAAAAGGAAGAAGTCTCTACATCCGAACATGAAGAGACTAATGAGGAAGAAGAAAACTTCATCAGAAGATTAAGGAGAGGCTTCAAAAAATATAGAGGTAATTTACCCTTCAAGTGCTTTGACTGTGGTAAAGTAGGAAATTTTGTTGCCACATGACCCTACAATAAGAAGAATAACTTTGAAAAAGAAGTAGATGGTAAAAAGAAGAAACCCTACCTTCCTAAGAAGAAATTTTTTAGAAGAAAAAGAAGAGTTTGTACATTCAAGAGGAAAGTGATTCATCTAATGCTAGTGATAGTTCAAAAAAAGAATTTGAAGAACATAAAGATGGAAAGGTTATGAATCTTGGTTAAGAAGGTGAAGAAGGAGAAGTCTACCTTGGGGGTGAACTTATCTATGCTTTAGAAGGGATTGATAACTTGAGAGAGGAGATTGTTAGTCTTAAAAAAGGAGAATAAGATCAGAAAAAGCTTGCACAAAAGAATACTAAAAAGCTAACTAAAAATATTGAAGAATCTGATCAGATGGTGGTGACCTAGAAATTACAAGTGGAGGAAGCCAAGATAATTGAAGATGTAGTCAATTCTAAACTATAGTTAGAGGTTGATAAATGTATGCAGATAGAGGTAGAAATAGTTTCCTTAAGAAAATATTTAGAAAAAGATAAAGAACATATAGAAAAAGGCCTGAAGCTAAAGGGAGGTTCAGATATTCTTGATGGATTATTAAACACACAAAATCCTTCCAACAAAGAGAAATCTTGTTTGGCTCTTTAGAAAGGAAAGAGTACTTTTACCAGTGCTTTTGCAAAACTATATGAAATATTTAGAGCAAAAGAAAAGTCTGGTAGAGATGATGAGAAAACTTGCAAGAAAAACACTTCTAGAGAAGAGAAGGAGACTTCTGAGGTAAAGAAAATAGATGAAGAAATGAAGCCTGCCACAGGAAAGAACATTCAATCAGTTCTTGATCCTCAGAAAAAGAAGCAGAATAGAATAACCGATGTTGATGGATTCATAAGGGTGAGAGATATAAAGAAGCCAAAGCAAAGGAGACCCCTTCATCTTGTTCAAGGAAGTGCTATGAACAGGTACTCTTCATACTTCTATGGGTATTGTTATACATGTAATCAATTTTTCCATAGGGCTAGAGAATGTAGAGCTATCCCTAAAAGGAGTACAAATTTTGTTAGAAAAAATCCATTTGATCCTTTAGTTGACATGAATGTAATATGTTATAATTCAAATAATTTTGGACATATAGCTAATAACTATAGAAAAATATTTATAAGAACAAATGTACAGAGTGATAAAAAGAAAAAAAAACCTCCTAAAGTAAAAAAAGAATCTAGAGTTCCTGAAAAGAAGGAAGAAAATGTAGATAAGAAACCTAAAAAGGTGTGGAAAGAAAAAGAGTAGAGTCCCACACAATCAATGATTGCACAAATTTCTCTTCATGCAAAGAAGCAAAATTTATGGGTGATAGATAGTGGATATTCAAAATATATGACTGGAGACAAGAGAAAATCCATCCGACTTAAAAAGTGTAAGGAACGTTTAGTCAGTTTGGGTGATAACATAGCTATGAAAATTTGTGGGAAAGGAAAATTAAGCATAGATGGTAAATTACCTACAAAAGATGTTCTTTATGTTGAAGGCTTGAAGCACAAATTATTGAGTGTGAGTCACATGTGTGATAATGGTTATAAAGTCACATTTAATTTAGAAGGATGTAAAATAAGGAAAAATGGAAAAAAAATTGCACATGGAGTAAGAAGTGAAAGCAACCTTTATAATCTTAGTGAGGTAAAAGGTTAGAATTGGCTGATAAGTCAAGTTGATGAGAGTTGGTTGTGGCATAGGAGAATGGGGCATGTTAATTTTGATAATTTGGTGAAAGTGAGCTCAAAAGGATTGGTAAGACACATGCCTAAGATAACTAAGCTTGCAAATACCACTTGCAAAGAATGTCAAAATCAGTAAGCATACAAGGGTTAAATTTTAGATAAAATAATACTCAACTAAAAAAACCTTGCAATTGGGTCATACTGATTTGTGTGGTCCTACAAGGACAAGAGGGATGAAAGGAGAAAGATACTTCATGTTTTTGATTTATGACTATTCAAGAATGACATGGGCAACCTTTCTAAAGGATAAGACACAAGAATTTGAAAGGTTCAAGATATTTAGAAGGATGGATGAGATGGATATTGGTAGAAGAATCAAATGCTTGAGATCAGATAGAGGTGGATAATTCACATCAAGTGAATACATTGAATACTGTTAGAAGTATGGAATCAAAATACAATATTTTACACCAAGAAATCCACATCAAAATGGAATAGTAGAAAGATAGAACAAGATAGTTAAAGAAATGGACAAAACAATGTTGAATGAGGCCAATTTTCCTAATGTGTATTGGAGAGAAGTTCATATTGCAATATACATTTTGAACAAAGTTCAAACAAGAGTAAACAATGATACGTCTCCCTATGAACTATGGTACAATAAGCCAACATCTATCAAGTATTTCAAAGTATTTGGTAGCAAATGCTACATCAAAAGAGAAGAAGATAATTTGGGAAGCTTTGATTTGAGATGTGATGAAGGAATATTTCTTGGATATTCCACCCAAATCAAAGCTTACAAGTGCTACAACAAAACAGTTGCCAAGATAGTAGAAATCATCAATGTCAAGATTGATGAAGATCTTAAACATGTTAAATATGATAGAGAAAACTTTGAAGATGAGTTAGAATATGAAGAAGAGATTTTTGATGAAGAACCAAAAGAAAAGAATAAAAAATAACCTGTAAAATATGTTCAAAAGGATCATCCCAAAAATTAGATAATTAGCAATAAAAATGATGGTGTTCAAACAAGAAGCAGAGTTGCAGAAAACAATGAACAAGTAAATTTTTCTCTATTGTCTCAAATTTAACCTAAAAGCTCCGAGGAGGCTAGCAAGGATGAGAGCTAGATAAAGGAAATGGAAGAGGAGTTGAATCAGATTGAGAAAAATAAAACATGGGAATTGGTTCCTAGATCCCCAAGCAAAAATGTAATTGTCACTAAATCGGCGTTTAGAAACAAGCTAAATGAGGATGGGGCTGTAATAAGGAATAAAGCAAGGTTGGTGTGTAAAAGATATGAACAAGTTCAAGGAATAGACTTTGAAGAAACATTTGCACCTATAGCAATATTAGAAGCCATAAGAATTTTTCTTGAATTTTTAGTTTGTAAAGGATTCAAGATCTATCAAATGGATGTAAAATTTTCTTTTCTCAATGGAAAGCTTGAAGAAGTCTACATAGAACAATTAGAAGGTTTTTAGTTATCAAAAGAAGAAGATTATTTTTGCAAACTAGGAAAAGCACTATATGGTCTAAAACAAGCACCTAGGGCAAGGTATTCCAGATTAGACCAGTACCTACAACAAGGGTTCAAGAAAGGATGTGCATATATTAATTTTTCATTCAAATCTGAAGGTGAGCACATGACTTATTTTTTTGTATATATGGATGAAATCATATTTGGTGGCAGCAATGACAAAATGTGTAAAGAGTATGTTTTCCAAATGTAATGTGAATTTGAGATGTCAATGCTAGGAGAGTTGTCACTTTTCATTGGTTGCAAATAGCACAAATTGATGATCAGATATTTATATCTCAAACTAAGTATGCTAAGGAAATTCTTAAAAGGTTTGGAATGGAAGACAATAGACCATTTAGTACCTGCATGACAATTGAATGTAAGTTGAGCAAAACAGATGAGTCCCCAGATGCAAATTAGATAATGCATAGGTCAATGATAGGAAGTTTGTTGTACTTAACTATATCAAGGCTAGATATTATGCAAGTTGTAAGCATGGTCACAAGGTTTGAGGCTACTCGTAAGGAGTCTCATGTCAATGGAGTAAAGAGAATCTTCAGATACATAAAAAGTACTATTGACTATGGACCGTGGTATACCAAGAGCAAAGATTTCACTCTAACAACATATACAGATGTTGATTGGGTTAGAAGTACAGATAATAGAAGAAGCACTAGTGATGGTGCATTTTTCTTGGGAAACAAGCTAGTTTCATGGATGAGAAAAAAGCAAGAATTAGTCACACTCTCTATAGCTAAAGTAGAATATGTAGCAGCTACAACATGTTGTACTTAGGTATTGTGGATGAAGTTGACACTCAAAGACATTAAGGTTGAGTACAAAGAACCTATCTCTATTCTTTGTGATAATTCAAGTGCAATAAACATCCCAATGAATCCAATGATGCATTCTAAGTCCAAGCACATATCAATAAAGTATCACTTCATAAGAGAGAAGATAGAAGATCATGAAGTCAACATGGAATATGTGTAAAAAAAAAAATCAAATGGAAGACGTATTCACCAAGCCTCCTCCCAAGGAACAATTTGAATATCTAAGGCATAAGTTGGGAGTAATTGCTCCCACATCACATCACTAAATTTTAGTAATAGGGCATGATTTCAAGGGGAGCATCTTTCAAATTTAATTCATCCCTGAATATGAAGGAGAGATCAAGTTAGGTAACCTTGTTTTTACAAATTTCTAACGACTTGATGGTTTCAGATTTTTGAACCTCTTCTTTCTCTTTTAATAGTTGATCAAAGGGGGAGTAATGCACCTTTTCCATTGCTAAGGGGGGAGTATAACATTGGTTTCAGTAGTTGTTGAAGTGTCCCTTTTTAATTGATGTCAAAGTGGGAGAAAGGAAAGAAAATGCTCATACAATTGAGCAATACAATTGAGCAAGGGGGAGAAAGTCAAGCATTTTCTAATAGAAGATATGTCTAAGGGGGAGTTGTTATGTATATGCACTCATATGGTTTTGATTAATTGGTACAAAGCACGAATTGGATCATTTAGAATTGGTATAGAGTGTTATGAGTATTTGGTATAGTCATCAATGACAAATGGGGAGATTGTTGGCATAATGTTGTCATTGATGTCAAAAGGTGTGATTGATGTCAAAGGGTAGTTTAGTGAAGGCCTAGATGTCATTGAGCTCAAAGGGTTAGGTTCTGGAAGAGTTGGTGCAATATTATGGAGAGAAGAGCATGTTTTGCAAAATTGCAATGCTACTAAAAAATATGCATAGTTTTCATGAGATGTTGTCATGATGTTGCAGAGGTTACTTCCATAAGTTAGAGGAGAAAATAGGTTAAATATTTAACATGGGTTTTTCAAGAAGGTTTGATTGGTATGGTTTGTGTGATTAAAAGAGGTGGAATGTGCTCAATAATGATTTAATTATGCCTTCTAGTCAAACTATTTACAAAAAACCCTAACGTGTTGCAGTCATGGAAATGAACAGTTTTTATATTTTGATGTTGACTATTTACAGGTGGTTGCAGGTTGTTTAAGTCATATCTTAAGCCATTAGTTTCATCAAAATTATTGCCCCCTTTTCCTAGCACTATCGATTGGTTGAGTGTATGCATCGCATCAATCCTTAACATTGCATTTTATGTTTTACCACGGCCTAGTGTTTGTGCAATATGCAATGAAGGAGTTCAATGGTGGAAATTAGAGCATGGAGATCAGATGACTATAACTCATGTTATTTGCATCAAATTTTGAAGGTTACCTCAACATATGCTTTGAGTGATATGTGATGGAGACAAATAAATGGTGGAGAACTGATAGAGAGATCTAGCGACCATTTCTTAACTGCTTCGCATCACCATTGTAAATCAAATGGGAGTTATGCAATACATGATATGTGATTGAGATAAATCAATGATCTACATAGAGGTCCTCAAAGATCAATGACTGAAATTACATCACAAGACTTTATTTCATCACATTTTTGTGTTTAACCACTCAACTCATAGCTGTGATACATGATAGGAAGAAGGATAGTGGAAGATGACATAAGTAGGGATAGATGGAAAAAAATATTGCATCACTTCATTTATTCACATCGTTGTTGTAAATAAAATAGTGTCAAACTTTCAATGATACACTCAAAGTAGTGATGAAGAATTTGGTGGGTCCCCTCTTCAAAAGAGTGATGGAGCAATAAGGTGGAAACTTGCTTTGCGAGATAGATGGGAGTTTTCTATTGCATTGTGAGGTTTTTTCATATTGTGATTTACATTCTTTGCACATAGACAAAATTGTGCTAGGAAAAAAGAATACAATGGTGATCCAACAATAGAGATCAAAGGATGGTGATCGCTCCTCAGCTTCACATTACAGAAATGGAGATTGATGCCCTAGATGAAAATGTGATAAGTTAAGTTGGTGCAATGGGCATAAACTAAGATGAAGATTGATGGTGGTAGTTTAAATAAGATCAATCTGATGAAAGTGCTTTAAAGATGCTGAGAATGAAGGATGGTCAAAGGAATGTCGCACAATAATTAGACATTGACAACCCACATTTGAAGTTGAAGATCTACAATGGCTATGTCTTTGTAAAAGTGAGTTTTGATTGGTAGTTGACACAATGGAAAAATTAATTGGTCCAACTACTCCAACAACAATTTGATTGACGTTTTGATTTGCAGAGCAGTGACAAAAAATACAAAGGTGATCTAGATCATAATTAGATTGAGTATATAAGGTCATGGAATTAAATTCATATTAGGTTTAGGGTTTAGCAGGTTTCCATGATTAGAAAATTCAACGAATTTGTATAGGAAGCTTTCTAGGGAAGATAGTGTGCAAAAAAATCCTAGTAGAAGTTTTGAGATAAAAAACTTGTATTATGTGATTAATCTATATGGTGTTGTGTGGCTCAAGGTAGATAATGACTATCAGTGAATAAAGAAAAATGAAGACAATTAGAATCAAGTTTGAGTGTTGATAGATGATGCAGGGAGTGCATGTGTGAACACTTGAGGTGGACAAAGAATGTACAAGTTGTGAATGAGTGGAACACAATAAAAAATTAGACTTTTATCAGGGTTAATATTCAAGGTGCAGAATAGAGAGAAGTGCAATTCAGGGAATTGTGTTGCAGAGATAGCAACGAAGAATGGAGCAGTTGTAAATATAGTTGCAACATTGAATTGTGTTCAATAGGAAAAATTGTAATATACTTTGCATTGCAAATCTGATCGGTAGGTGCGATCAGATATTTGGGTAGGTGCTCACTATATGGAGTTGGTGCTTCCTTAGAGTGGATGCTCCTAAAACCAAGGGATTAGTGTCTCCCTAGGGTTTTTTCCCTTTAAAAAAATTGTAATCATATATTTACATTGTTATGCTAGATTAGGATAGTAGAGCCTAGCAACTATTCTCACCATGGTTTTTCCCATCCTGGGTTTTCCATGTATATCTTGTGTTATGAGTTATTGTCTGTGAATGTTCATTTCTCTACATATTTAGTTCAATTTTCACTAAAAGGGATCAAAAGGAATTAATCAGTTTAAAGTGTTAAAGGGCTAAAATATGATAATTTACTAATTCACCCCTCCCTCAGTAGATTATTGTGTTCCTACAAGCTTAACCATGTAACACCAAATAGGTCAACACTAAACACTTCCATAATATAAATAAATGAATCCAAACTATGCCACTACTTAATTGGGAACCAAATCTACACAAACATGCCTCTCAACACTCCCTCAATCAATAATTATCTTCCATAATTAGTGTTAGAACACTAGGTTAGCCAAACTTGCACTAACACTAAAAAGTGACACCAAACAAACCTCTGAAGGTTCAAAAACATCTTGTGGACCATACAAAAATACTCCAAAACATCCATACAACATATAAGTATACTCCAACACCATAATAATATACTTCACAACTACTACAACCACCTGAAACTCAAGAACGCCTTCATTCTGTGAAACAAGACATATTGGCATAGACATCCAACACACTAGACAACTATGTGAAACAAATCAACACCTAAAACTTCAAGGTGAGATAGATACAAACATTATAAGCATGTTCCTAGATCTGCAACACCAAAAAAATCACTACAGAGAAATGTGGAGCAATCTCATTTCTCCCAAACACCCTATTTCACCAGACAAACATACTGTCAAATGTGTCTTCCACTGCACAATGATCCAAAACCTAAAACTATTGATATAATACCTCTGAGAACCTTTTATTATCATGTACAAACCCCATGATCATATCTTCAAGCATGAAGAAATGCAGAGAAAACACTAAACACCACTCTATCACACTGAACCCTCTTTTATTTAAATTTTCTCAAAAGCACTTGGAAACCAAGTGAATTAACTTCATTAACAACATTATCAACATCTCTGAAACACATCTTCAGCATCCATAACACTTTCCAACTGTAACAATCTCCTCAACCATAGTTTAGACTAACAACTTCTACAACTATATCAAAGTAGGACATCAATGACAATACCAACAACTCCAAACTTCCAACCACTCCAGTGCTAGGGGTTGACATCATCAAAACTAGTAGCATTCCAAAACTTTATTTATAAAAGGTGTTGAAATCAATGACAACACCTAAGAAAATCATAAACAACTCCATCATCTCCAAACTTCCAAAAATGTAGACCAAATATTCTTGATTTTTCCCAATAGAATGTATTGTGAATTCCTTGGAAAAAAACATCAACTTATATTTTTGACACTTGTATTTATTTTTGGTACACAAAACTAGAATGATATCAATTAAGAAAAGTGTACCAATATCCACACCTTTTAGTTCCACCAAAAACTTCAACAAAGGTACATTTATGCACAACAAATCTACACACGAATTGTTCTGATCCAAATCTTTTTGCATGCTAAGGATTTCAACATCTTTTCCTTTTCAAGGGGCTAAAAGGTTTTGTAATTGAAATATCCCCTTGAGATAATGCACTATCTCAATTTTTCTTGGAATCTTGTAAAAAGTGCACAAGAGTGGAGTCAACATTATTCTCATGATCTTCCAATTCATTTCCTTTCTTTTATTGATAGAGTGTCTCATCATTTTTCTTATTCTGCATAGATGACTTCTAAAAACCACTCCTGCAATGATTTTCCTTGTGTCTCTGTTGTGCAGTTTTGCACACACGCCCCACTGAAATTAGGGACCCTCTTTTTGCTCTGGCTTTTGGTGTCTTTTGGCTCCTTAATTTTATTGATTTCATTGCCTTTGGGGGTCCTTAGATGTTCATCTTGCTAAGTTCTCCAAGATCCGGGATTTTACACATGCCCAAGTGAGTTCCCCAGGTTCCCCTTTGAAAAAACTAAGTTCTGAGCAAAATCTGGGATTTTACCCCAATCCGAGATTTTCCGGTTTGTCTGGATTTTTCTGGATTCTGTTCAAAGTCCGGCTCTGTGGAAAATCTGGGTTTTTTAGTCTAGTCCGGGATTTTCCGGTCCATCCGGATTTTTCCCGATTTCCATGAAATTCTAGATCCAAGCGAAGTCCGAGTTTTTGCCTACGTTCAGGATTTTTTGCCCAACCCGGATTTTCTCGGATTTCTTCAGTTTTCCAGAATGTGCCAAAGTCTAGAATTTTATGCCATCCGCGAAAATCCAGTCCACCTGGATTTTTCTGGATTTTCTGCCGGGCTTTGTGAAAATTGAAATACTGGATTAAATTGATGAATTTGATGATAAATGCTCAACACCCCATACTTAATTTGATATATTACACGATGTTTCATGCATTCTTGGTTCGTTTGGATGATCTATTGTTGAAATTTTTTCCTTATTCGGTAGAATCCTATCCGCTTGGATTTTCCTGGAATCCTGACCGGCTGGATTTTCCCGGAATCTTGTCCGGCTGGTTTTTTCCGGATTCTGGTCTGGAGTCCGCCTGACCTGGATTTTCCCGGATTTTCCCCTGGTCTGGTTTCCCAAAATGGAAATTTTTCCGAAAATGATTATTTTTTCCAAAAATGGAATTTATTTTTAAAATGATCTTGAAAATGAAATTTTTGAAAAGAAATTGAAAATAAAAATTTCCAAAAATGGAAAATTTTTTGAAAATGGAAAGTTTCCTTATAAAAATGTAAGTTTTTCTTAAAGGTTGAAATTTTATTCGAATTTAATTTGGACATGTGGGCTATTAATGATGATATCTATTTTTCAGGACTAAACAAATATTAAAAGGGGGACTTGCATATGGATTCGTGCTAAAAGGGGAATCTGGAAATGTTCAATTTAAAGTTTCAAAGTGGGACCTGCCTAATAATCCGTGCCAAAACTGTCTATAGCTGGAGGACTTTTTGGAAGACACGTGAATCTGATCTTGCTGGAGATCGTAGGCCGACACAGATAATATTCATGCATTTAATGCAAATCTTGTCCTATTTTGAAATTTTCCTGGCCGACCTATTTTGGGGCCAGTTATTATTGTAAAATCTAATTGGGCCGACATGTTTGGGGGGTTCTCTATAAATGGCATTTGTGCCTCATTTGTAAGGGGTGAGAGATTAGGAGAAGATTTGATAGAGAGTGAATTTAGCAGTAGAGTAGAGGTAGAAGCTAGTCAATTTCTGAGCAAGTGATGTAACAGAACATTGGAATTGTTGCTAGAGTTTGGTGATTCAATACAATTGAAAGCATTGTGATTTTCTGGTGATCTCTTTTATGTTGACTTATCTTGCATAGTTCTTATGATTCAATTTTTAAAATTTCTCATGGTTATTAGATTTAGATTTAGATCTAATTCAATGATGTTCATGATTTAATGTTTGAAGTGTTTGCAGCAATCCCTGGTCCATACTTTTTGCAGCTAGCTGATTGTTAGTTGCTTTGTAAAGTTAGCCTGGACCTTTATATTCATTGTGCTTGGTTCAATTATGGAGATTTATTCATTTCAACTGCAATTGGGTTGTCTTGGGTGAATGTTCATAATCTGAAAATCTTTAAAACCTTAGAAGATTGCACTATTTCTGTAAAATTGTAGATTAATCTTGGTCAAGCAGAGATTGGTTTCGTTGGGATTGGTCCATTTTAAGTGTTTATCATTTGCATTGTTAATCTTAAGAGTTAGAATAGAATAAAATCTCTCTAAACCCTTATCTCTTTTGTTGTTTATTTTGAATCTGGGTTAGTTTTAGGATTGAAAGCATCACCATATTGTTGTATCTGATGAAATTCACTTCCAACATTGTTCATTTGTAAGGCCCCTTGTGATTACCAACGTTTTCACATATTATCTGAGTTGTTTATGCATTGTCATGACCTGACACCCGAGAGACCTTGGGGTGATTTTCAGTAATTTATTGTTGAAGATTACCTTTCAAGAGAGATAGGATATTGTATTCTGTCTGAGTTATTGCTGTGCAGAAAACACCATCAACAGTCCCATCTTATTAAATTTATAGCACACAATGTTGTGCTTAGGAACAATGTTTCTCTTCTTTACTTTAGATCTGCACTCATCTTCCTTGTGACCATAGTTGTTGCAAGCATAGAAATATCCATGAAATAGGAAAATATTGTTTCTTTGAGGCGTAAATGATCTTCTACCCATGTTATTATTCCTCCTTTTTATAACTTTACAATTAATAGCCTTATGCCCAAAAATATTGCAAGAAAAAAAGGTAACCTTGAAAGGATTAATTGAACTTGTTAGAAGCATATTGTTTTGTTGATGGAGGACTTCTAGATCCTTTTTTCTTCTGATCATAATTTGATCTACCTTCTTTCTTGCCATTTTGAATATTCTTTGCATCTCTGTAGTCACTCTTCTTGAAATCTATAGTGTGGAAATTTTTTTCTTTTATTTCGGTCTTTTCATTTGATTCGGAGCTATCAGGGCTAGACTTCTCTCCTTTGAAAATTTGTTCCTTTTCTCTTTTTAGAACATTAATTAGAGTGACAATTTCCTCCTCAAGCTTTAAATGTTCAATAGCTTTGTCACTGAGCTTGAAATTCAAACAATATTCAATTCTCTTTCCTTCCTCAATCTTTATTTTCAAGTCAATCATCAAACCTTCTTCCTATTTTTATTTGATTTCACATACCTTGCCTTTATCTACTTAGCTTTTCAATTTGTTAGTCTCTTCCTTTGTCTTTGCAAGCAAGCTTTCATATTTTTTATTTTATCCCCTTGCTTAATTTAGGTCTTCCAAAGTAGACCAGAATTTTTCGTCAAAGTCTATTCCCCAATCATCTAAATTGAAGTCACAACCTTCAAGTTCTATATATTTTAGATCTAGATTAGAGGAAAACACATCTTCATCACTCAAGGATCTAGAATCCTTACATTTATCAACATTATAATTTCTATTAGAATTATTGAAAGTCAAAAAGAGATTTTCATCATTTGAACCATTCTCCTCATCTTCAGAGGAATCACTGCTTTCTTTAGAATAGAGACCCTTCTTAACCTTATCTCTTTTATTGATATTGTCTAATTATTTATAAGGACATTTAGAAGAAAAATAACCTATTCTTCCACAATTGAAATATTTGAATTGTAACTTACCTTTGTACTTTCCAGTGCCTTTCTTCAATCTTCTTGTTATACCTTGCATACATGCCCCAAATTTTTCTTGGAAAAGTCGGGGATGCTCCTTTGTTTTCTTTCATTTCGCTAGTTTTTTTTGTCATGTTCGTGCTTTGTCGTTCTTTTTTTCATCCTTTCTCGTGCCTTGTTTGTTTTCTTTTTCTTTGTTGGTTTCGGGTTGCGGGATGGAATCAACACATGACACCTTTCGGGGTTTCAAGTTTTGGTTCAGCCCTGACTCCGATCTTTGTTTCCTTTGTGTTCCTTTTGTTTGGTTCGAGTTTGGGTATCGGACCAGAACCAGAACAAGGAACCTTTCCAAGGTTCATGTTCCTGGTTCTGTCCCAATCCTAGTTCCCTGCTTTGCCTTCGCATGTTGTTTGGGTTCATGCTCCTTGTTTGGTCCTGATCATGATCCTCGTCTTTTTGTCCTGTTGTTTTATTTTCATCTTCATCTTTCATTCATTTTTTTTGGTCATTTTCGTTGTCTCGTTTGTTCGTCTTCATCCTGACCTCGTCATGTCGTTTGTTCATTTTTTGGTTGACGTTTGGTCTCCTCCATTTCTTCGTATTACATTTCTCATCGTCGTTGGTTTGGTTTTTGTGTCACTTGTTCTTTAGATTAAGTAATTTTTTTTATTTAAAAAGGTTTAATTGTAAAATACAAAAATACAAAAAAATTAAAAAAATACAAAAATACAAAAAAATCAAAAACTTAGAAAATAAAAAAAATTATTAAAAATTTGAAAAAAATAAAAATAATAAACAAATATTTTATTTAAAGAAAAAGATTTAAGATAAAACTTTAAATAAATAAACAAATTTTTTGTTTAAAAATAAGAAAGATTTAAAGTGTAAATAAATAAATCTTTTAGTTTTAAGATTAAAAGATTTGAAATAAAATAAGATAAAAAAATGTATCTTTTAATATTTAAAAGATTTAAATTTTAAAATGTAAAGGTTGAAAATTGAAAAACTTAAAAAAAAATTACATAAGGGAATTTTTTTTTTCAAAAAAGAAATAATAATAAAGAGGATCTTTTGGACTGGGGTTTAGAATGAAACGTAAAAACAAAACATTTTATGGTTAAAAGTTTAGATGTGATCCTGATCTCGCCTCGTAAAAAGGAGATAGGAAATAAATAAAATGCCTGTTAGAACTGGAATGAATGTAGAACTAGGACCAAAACAGGAGCGCTCATGTCTAGGTTTTGCTCCCATCCCACTCCTACACCTGACCTATTCTCACTCTGCCCCCGCACTAAACTGACTCCAACCCGCTTGGTGCCTGTTCTTGCTCCGCTCTCGCTTGTGCATGGTTGCAATCCAGCAAGCATGATAAATAAAAGCTCATTATCAAGGTGCCAACTCCCATTCCACTCCCACACTGAATTTTCTCTGACCCCATGCTCATCATTGCTTTGATCTCACCAAAGAAGAAAAGTGCAAGCATGGACATCGCATGTGAACTATTTGAAAGAAATGTGATTCTACGAATCCGCAGGATACACACAAAATGAATGCTTGCTTTCGGGAAAATGTTATTGGCAAGCAATAAGCCAAACCTACAACCTTTGCAAGAACTTCTCTGTGTGTGCATAAATGAAAGCTTTGGATCGGGTTTACAATTTTTGGCCAAACTGGACATTGAAATTATTATTATTATTGGAATTTGAAGATGGTGCAAACTAGAGTCTCATCAAATTTTGTCTGTAGATTCTAAAAATATTTTTTTCAAAATTTTTGGAATCAAATTGCACTCTTTCGTCCATCTCCCACGAAAATAGATTTTTTTCAGAAAACAATATTTTTAAAAAGTGACGCACACCGTATAACGCATAACTTTTTTTCCATGAAGGACAAAATTCTAATTATTTTAAATTTAGATTTGTAACTCTGATATCTAGTGCTTCCACTTAGTTAGATAGTTTTTTATTGAATATTTTTTCCTTAATCAAGTTTCAAAGTCAAACGAATTACAATTCAGACACAGCGCGATTGTATAACACGTAACTTTTTTTGTATATGTCAAAATTTTATTTTATTTTATTTGTTGGATCAAGGACTTCAATATCTAGTGCACTCATATTTTTCAATTTTTTTTTTATAATCTTCTATTTTTCCACATGTGAAGAACAAAGAAATTCATTTTCGATGAAAAACCTATGTTTAATAAAACTTAAAAAACAAATACATAACAAAACCAAAACATATTAAAATTATATTCATTGGATAGCTTGTTCTGAGGAATACCATAATCATTTGAAATAAATCTTAAATGAATTCATTTGATCCCCCAAAATCTAAATGAAAAGTGATTTTTTATCAGCATTTTGATAGGTGTAAAGGAGACGCATTTATAGGTATGGTTTAAAACTAGCAAGGTTCTATCCAAGGGGGTTTGATCTAAGGTGATTTGATCAAACCCTCTTCAATTGGAATCCTTAAAATGGAACTTTTTAAGGCTTAAATCATTATATTTTCTACAAATATGTGATTTCAGCTAAAACTCGTTCCTCTCAGGAATTGTAAACTACTATTATGACAGCACCTTGTGAGGATTTACATCACGATTGATAGTTAGATCGCCATTGTTAGAGTAAAAGGTTTATTACTTAATTATTTTAATTAAGTTCCCTTTTATATTTCTCTTAAGATAAACTTAGTTTGCATTTTGTAGGCATTTAATAATTATTTTAATTATTAAATGCATCCCTTTTAGGTTACACATTAGGGTTTCTTGATCTCCTTCATAAGGATTGATCACTTTGTATTACTTCATTGAATTAATGTAACCCCTTTTGAAGCTTGTAGAGCACCTTTTTTTTTTTTTTTTCTCCATCTCTTCTTTCTATGACAGGTTATTTGCATGTAGGTGATCTTCAGGTTCTGTGAAGTTGGCTTTCTCAACTTCTACATGGTATCAGAGCTCCAGACCTGCTACTCTCTTGTTAATGTTTTGAAGGATTTTTAGAGCTTCAAGGGTTTGGGGTTTGTCTTTTTTGATTCGGGGCCTACTTTTTTATTTAGTGCAGTTTGATCCCAAACTAACCTCACGATTGTGCTTAGAAGGCCATTTCTAATTTTTTTGATATATAATTCGCCCAGTTTCGGTGCAGTTGGCTCATAATGCAAAAAAAAATTTCCCCAGGGCATGCAAATTGATGAAAAAATTTAAAAAAATTTAAAAAAAAAAGAAAACGCTTGTAAAAAAGGAACTCTCTGTTCAAATTCAGGCGTCGCCCAGCAACCACTAGGCAGCCACCCACCAGCCGCTAGGTAGCCACCCAATAGCCATTGGCCTGTCTGCCAATAGCCAGCCATCGGCCCACCGTTGGTCTGCCACTGGCCAGAGCGCCACCAGAGCACCACCAGGATGAGCAGAGCCACCAGGGCCCCTTTTTTAAGCCTTTTTTTTACCTCTTTTGGTAAATCAGGTGTTTTAGCCCCATTTTTCAAAAATGAATAGGCCTCAGAAAGTTGGTTCCAAGCCCAATCTGATGGTGGAGGTTTGATTTTTGGTTTTTTCCGTTTTGATGTTCTTTTCACCTGTTAAAGCCAAAACATGTTTTATGCACTTCCACAGGCGTAACTTTTGCGTCCAGACTCCATTTTGCACAAATGAATAGGCGTTGGAAAGGTGGTTCAACACTCTCTTCAAATTTGTAGTTTATTTCTCCAAAATCTACCCTAGGTACATTTTATTCAGTATTTTTTTTTCACAATTCTGTCAATTACTTGGACGTTTTGGCACCTGGAAAGGATCTGTTTGCGTGAGATGGCATATTTTGATCTTCTTTATCAATATTGAGATTATTAGTCTCTAATTTTTTTCATTTGAGTGATTAACATGGGTTTTTTTGTTCATCCTTTTGTGATCAACTTGGATAAGGATAATTATGAGCCATGGGCAAAGGGCATACTTACACATTGTAGGTGGCTTAATATTTTTCCTTATTTGTATGGACTCATACCTAAACTAGACACATCAAGGAGTTTATCACCATGGGTTATTATTCAAGATCATATTGTAGGGGTTATTGGTTGCAGTGTTGATTTTGACACTTTATGTGCTTTATCTGACATTCGTTGTCCTCACACATTTTGGCAACGTCTTTGGGAGATTTTTGGAGACTCTAATATCTCTCCATTCCCAAAGGATCCCACTGCAGATTGTCTCATCCCTCTTGCAGATGTAGATTTCATACCCTATGATAATGGTACTCTAGAGGAGCTTGAGTATATCAAAGGTCTTGCATGTGACGATGGTTTAGAGACTTGTATTCATGTTCCCACTCTTCAGATCGAGACTACATCAACATCTCTTGTTGTTCCTGATCAGTTTGATATCACCACATCATTGGCCCCTATTGATTCAGTGCAGTAGGACATCATACATCTTCCAGACATAGCTACTTGGGATTCATATCTCACAGAAATATCATCCTTGTTTGTAGAGTCCTATATTATAGATCTAGAGGATTACTTTGAGGACATTCATCTCCTCTTTGTTGACAACTGCATCATTGCTATTGTCCCATAATGTTCATCATCTTTGGAGCATGTGCTTCACCAGTCTTCACAGGTTTTAGGATTGGTTTTTTCTCTTTCTGACTTGAGGACGTTTGAGCAGTTTTCAAAGACACCTGCCATTTGGATTTGGATTCCAGATTCACCCATGTTTTTGGATTGGCTTCACATTTCATCAGTTGGCCTATTTCTTCCTAAGGGGAGAAATGTTGTTTGCAAGTAGTGGATCATATTTTGTCTTCAGATGTTTTCCAGTGATACAAGAGCTATTTCTTTGTGGGGGGGATTCATATCCTATTTTTCTCTCTCCTATGGGGGGAACATATTTTGTACTTGTGTGATAGAAGTAGTTCTTGGGGGGTCATGTTGAGTCCTCCTTCTATCTCTCTTCTTCTTTCACTCTTATTTTTCATCTCTTTTTGGAGAGGAGTTTTTCCCACTAGGTTTTCTCCTTTACTCCACTTTATAAAGATTTGGTTGTGATTGGGTACCTCATCAGGCCTAGTTGCTGGGACCCAAGTTTTCTTTTTAGCTTGTAGTTGCATTGATTTCATGCATTTAGTTTGTAGCTACTCCCTAAGTTCATCTTAAGGGGGGGTGTTAGAGTAAAAGGTTTATTACTTAATTATTTTAATTAAGTTACCTTTTATATTTCTCTTAAGATAAACTTAGTTTGCATTTTGTAGGAATTTAATAATTATTCTAATTATTAAATGCATGCCTTTTAGGTTACACATTAGGGTTTCTTGATCTCCTTCATAAGGATTGATCACTTTGTATTATTTCATTCAGTCAATACAATTTCTCTTGAAGCTTGCAGAGCACCTTTGCTTTTGTCTCCAACTCTTCTTTTTGTGATAGGTTATTTGCATGCAGGTGATCTTCAGGTTCTATGAAGTTGGATTTCTCAACTTCTATAGCCATGATGGACATATATGTGAAATTCAAAGCATAGTAGGGTGCATGAGCTATTGGGTAAGGCGCTTTCAAAGAAATCTTATCTCATAGAATGCCATGATTGCAAGTTTGACAAGTAGTGAAGCATGAATGCACACAAGAAAGATTTGCATGGCGGAATGCCTCTGAGAAATGATGTTATTTAATGAGTATAGAGTATGTTAAGTTTTGCATTGAATTTTTAAAAGAAACTTCACTATGAATGTAGATTGGCAGGTAAGAAGCCAAGTTCTGTGCCCTTCTACAAGAATTATCAGGTGTGGGCTATTTGGGGAGAATTCCCACTATTTGACAAAATTCTTCAAAGACTCCTCATCTCATGGAATGTTGTTGACAAAGAACATGCACAAAAATGGATTTTCTCGATAGACAAAATGCAAAATGTGCAAGACCAAGACAATGCACGTCAAGCATTTGACAAAATTCCTCAAAGAGATGTGTTCTTAGGGATGCCATGTTACAAAATATTCACCAATTAGTTTTGTTGAAAAGAGCCTTTAAAACTTTCAAGCAAATGCAAGTTGCTGGTATAAGCTACGGCCCCCAAGATGGATCAATAGAATGCTTTGGAATAGAGCATGGGTAGTGTAGTAAAAGGGAAAATACTATACAAAGGCCATGAGAACCATATGAAAAACCACCTCAATGGAATGCAAGGTTACAAGGCAGGGATGTTTCTTGTCAAAAGGTTGCAACTGTACTGGTATACACATATGCAATGTGTGCAATTGCACATGAGGTAGGTTTTCTAGTTATAAAATGATACACAAAATGGTGCAGTTGAAATTTCCCTGGAAAACATGAATACAATACGTGAAAGCATAGATGCGGTGCACTTGAATTGTTTGACAAAATTCCTCAACCAAATGCATATAAGATGTGGAATACAATGTTTGCAGATCACACACAAAGTGAATCCAATAAATTCTTTTTAAGAAAAATGTGTGCAAAATGGGGAACGCCCATGGAAAAAATGGGATGTGTTGATTACAAGGTATGCACAAATCAGATTTGTTGATAGGGCTTTAGAAGCTTTCAAGTTAATACAAAGGACAATAATGATTACAGATTACGGGAAAGATAGATACATTGCAAAGAATTTTAAGACTTTTGAGAGAATGCAACTGCAAGTGTAAATCCGCGCCCCCACCCCCTTAATCCTCAATATGCAAAAAATGAGAAAGTAGAGACATGGCACATGAACTGTGTGACAAAACACCTCAAAAGAAACTTACACTCAAATGCTATTGGCAGGCGTAAGGCTGAATTTAGATATTGTAAGTTGCAACGACCTTGGTGAAAGGGTGCGCAAGAAAGGAAGCAAAGAGAAGTTGGTGACCTGTTATTTTGATGTGTTTGTTATTCATCAAAGGGACCATTTAGAATAGAATTGATCCAAAAAACATTGACACTACCTTCAAAATGGTATTTTAATGTCATGTTATTTTGATAATAACATTAAATTCAAAAAGGAGATCTAATTATTATTTCAATTGTGAATGAAATTCTATTATATTTGTAGTTAAATTGAAATAATTTGGAATGTATGCATTAATTAATTTTTCCAATCGATTAATGCATTATGATTTCTGCAGGTACCTTCAAAGTTCACGGATAAATGATTCCAAGTTCTAATCTCAGAAATTACGAGATTAGTTTGCAAATTTGGAGATAATTTTTGAATTCAAGGAGAAAATCAAGAGATTGAATTGGCACAAGACATGATATTAAAATTAATGTTATTTTATTTTAAAATAACATTAATTTTAAAGGAGGGTTTATTATTATTTCAATTATGAAATGGGAAATTTATATGTATATTTAATTGAAGTAATTTGAAATTAGTTGTCAGTTGATTGATTTTATGAGTTAATTAATTCTTTGATGTCTTACAGGTACCTTTGAATATGCAAAAGATATTGGAGATGATTTACAAATCAAATTTTCATAAAGAGGGGAAATTGCTGAAACAATTATCAAACTGGAAGTGAACTAGACACATGGCGGGCCCACTTGAGTTCATTTCTGGAAAAAGGTGTTGTTGCAAATCATGCAAAGAAGTAACTTTGAGTAAAATTGGAGGGTTGCAATTATGAGTTGAAATTAAACTAGAGGATGGACTTTCAACTGAAACTAAGTTCAAACTAAGATCAAACAGAGAGCTGAAATAAAGAGTTTCTGATTAATCACTACAGCTTTTGATGAGTTGTTTGAGCAGAAATTATGTAAATGATTGACCTATTAATTGTAAAATCTGCTCACTTTAGAAGAGTTAGATATTTTTAGAAAAGTAGTTAGACATTTTTCTTAGAGCTAATTAGAGTTTTGTAGTAGGATATATGATAAAGTTTTTTGTATTCTTAGTTTAGCTAAGGTAATTTGAAGACATTCATTGTTGTGCACTGGTGAAACTTTCCAGATTTTGTAAATGTTGTTTATCTGTTTTGCAACAGTAGAAGAAACTAGATTTAAACTTGCTTTAAGTTGTTCTCTGTAATGATATTCATTGTGTTAATCATTTGATTTGGAATCTTTCAAGGAATGAAGTTTTATCTTTTCTTTTGTTCGAAATGGTGATTTGTGATCTATTGTTAAAGTTTGCACTATGAATGGATGTTCAACTTTGTATTGATTACATGTTGGCTTATTCTACAGTTTAGTTTAGGAATTCCTTGAAGAGTAACATGTTTGGTTAATTAGATGAATCAAGATTCTTTTCTCTCTTGTGTCCCTGATCTATATTTTTCCTTTTTTATAGCCCCTTGATTAGAGTAGGTTTAGATAGAAATTTGATCTTGCAACAATTGAGAAGCTCAATAACCAGCAGGCCCCTTGAACATTATAGCCTCATTGATTGCTTAGTAAAACAACATAGTTGAGAACCAACTACAAAGACCTTGGAAGATAGGTTGTCTTAGATCAGTTATCTTTTTCAGGAGAAATAGAGTAGAAATATTTTGTTTAATGTTGTTGTGTCAATCTGGCCATCAACACTTCTCACAAAGTTTTCTTCCACCTCATCAAGGTCATCATTTTGATTAGCAACTTCATCTTCAATATTTTTGTTAACTTTGAAAACAACTTCCTTCTTTGGAACATCTTGACCAAACTCTCTCATCTCAAAGGAAATAAGAGTACCAAACATTTCATCAACTGAATATTGATCTAAGTCTTTAGATTCTTCAATGGAAGATAGTTTGTGACTATAATATTTTGGGAGAGATCTCAAAACCTTCTTAATTTCACTTTCCTTTACTTCTCCATCAAGACCAGAGATGCCAGAGACAAATTCTTGTACTTGGAGCATATAACTTGCAATTTCTTCATCATCAATCATCCTTAGAGTCTCAAATTTTCTCTTAATGATCTGAATCTTGGCTTTCTTCACTTTAGTATCTCCTTCATAGATGTTGCTAATATTTTCCTAATAATCTTTGATAGAACTACAATTCATCACCTTCAACAACTTTAAATCGGCTAATCCACACAAAATGGCATTCTTATCTTTAGCATTACATTCATATAATTTTATTTCAGCTCAATCTATAATGGGAGTGGTAGGAGTAACTTATAACCAATTTTAACTGATTACCAAACACCAAACCCTAGAGAGTTTAGGTGTCCTTCCATTCTCAATTTCTAGTGGGAGTAAATAGTCCCATCAAGACTAGGACCCT
The DNA here is from genome assembly GCA_007258455.2 of Sequoia sempervirens. Lineage (NCBI taxonomy): Eukaryota > Viridiplantae > Streptophyta > Pinopsida > Cupressales > Cupressaceae > Sequoia > Sequoia sempervirens. The sequence continues at coordinate 13,017 of VDFB02018644.1, read as the reverse complement.
TGTATGAACCGTCATGTGCCATCCCAAATCTTTTCCTCAAGTTGATAAACTTCTATAGAGGAACTTGGCTTTGATAAAAATTGTTGAGAACTTCCAAAGATCAAGAGGGGGGTGAATTAGTCTACACAAAACTTAAACCCTTCAAAAACTTAAAACTTAAAATAGAACTCAAACTCCTTTAGCAAATAAAAATAGAACCTTAAGCAAAATAAAATATAGCACTTTGAACCTTTATCAACTTCAACAAACTTTAAAAATGAAATATATAGAAATAATTAGATCAGGAATAAAGAGAAGGAAATAAAGAACACACACATGTACAAGGACACACCAAATTTACATGGGAAACCCAATGAGGGAAAAACCATGGTGAGAGCTAACTAACAATATAAGGCTTACTGCTAATTTTTTTTTTAGGAAGGCTCACTATTGTAAAGAAAGATACAAAGGACTTGCTAAATTGAAGAAACATGAATTAAGGGGAAAGATACAAGGACCTAATGAGATTCACTATCTTAGAGAAGAATTCATTATGATTTAGAGATAATTACAATGATTTTCCAACACAACACTCTATTGACTAAGGTATTACAACATAATTGATCTTTCCTTTCACTCCACTGTCTGTCACTGTTGGATATTCAATACAATTTGCACACACACTTCTTCACTCTTGTACACCTTTCTCCTCTTGTTTCATATGAAATGATGTTGCATTTATATCCACCGCAACACTTCATCTATTTAATTAGGTCAACCAAAAAGAGAATAAATAATGAATTCAACAGGTCAACCAACATAATGTGGTCCTATCCCAAAGATAGAGAGGGCCAGACACAATCTTAGTACTTCTTCCAATGTGATAAAAAAAAACACATTGGTGTACATCAACCTAATTTGGAATCAAGGAAATGTGTAGATGAAAAAGTGAAGCACATAACCAGTTGAACCAAAAAAATACTTCCAATCGAATTTACTTGATGTGATCCCAAACAAGATAGGTCAAGACCCAAAACTATCATAACACATATTCCATTGTTGGTGCAACCCCCCAAGCACATAGCACAAGAAAAGGAACAAGCCCTATCGACCAACTATCTACAAATAACCTAGAAAGACAACTCAAGACATAATGTGGAATCAAAGAGACCAATTAGCAACAGGTGGATCACATGGGGATGTTCCTTGAAAATAAAAAAAACACTTCCAAACACTTCTTTCATACTATCATGTCATCAACAACCACCACATATCAAACAGGTACAAAATAATTCATTCAAGAAGCACATAATACATAGCTAGATGATGTAGCATTAGTAGAACAACTTGTGGATCAATTAAACACATGAGATTGGAACTAGGGCACTACACATATGTTGAGAGCACATTCACCAAGGTGTAGGAGCAAAGAAATCAATGCAAAGAAATACAAAGTATTTCTCTAACCAGTCTAGACAACTATCAACACTACCAACCTTTTGTGTTCATAGAACTCTCCTTAGAAACATAAGCTACCTAAAAAGATAGGATTGAAATGTTCATAGAACACTAACAATGAGTACCAAACTAAAAGAGAAAAATGCCAATAGTGGAGGAATGCAGAGCAATCTCCCAAATAGAATTCAATGCAACATTTAGGAACATAATCACTTAAGCAACTTGCGAAGCCTAGAAATTTATTTCATCAACACATACTTCATCAAGAACATCTAGAGAAAGGATAAGACATACTATAGACCTTCAAAAACATCTCCCACTATTAGTCATGCTTATAATCCTTATCTTAATATATCATTATGAAATCAACTCTACTAACATTAATAATGCATTATATGAAATGTTGAATATTGGTGATATGTGCTTATCATTGATGTCAACACTATTGGCCTTAAGGACATTAGAGGATGTATATGTCGAGGATATTGAGAAAATTGTAATAAAATAAGTTACAGGTTGTTAGTGATGCAGTGAAGTTTAGTATATTTCCTAGCTTAGTATGTTGATGATCAGAGGTTGTGGATTAAAGGGTTTGTTGTCAAGCATATCTAGTTTATCCACATTAATTTTCAAAGATCCGCATGAAGATTTGATTGAGTTATGAGTATCTGTGTTTTGACAGTTATTTTATTGCTTCAGTTGGTGTTCCTAAAATAAGATGAGGTGATTCATGTAAGATGAGTTGTTGTGGATGCTTCTATAATGATTCATGATGCTCGTGGATGTTTCTAGATCATGATCTATCTGTGTTGCATGTCTGAATTGATCGTTGTGCTCATGATTGATGATTTTCTCTTGCATGTTCATGTTTTTCATGTTCATGGCCGATAGGGTAATTGTACCATGTTGTGGATCTTCAAGGAATAATTGTTCGAGGTGTTTCATCATAGAGGATGTTGTTTTGGGTCTTCACTATGTTGTGGCCAACATTAGTTGATTCACATTAATAATTATTTATGTTTTGGGCCATAAATTTGTATACATTTTTTTATTTTGTTAAAGTTGACATGGAGTTGATATAATTCCTAGTTGCGGATATATATGAGCAATTGTTTACTCCATTTGTAGGTATGAGATGTGCGAATAATTTCCTAATCATTCAAAGGTAGAAGCAAAGTATGAAGAAGAGTGAGCAGAGTGTGAAGAAGTGTTCATGTGCTTAACCGAAACTATAATAAGGCATTAGCAGATGCTATTTTCTCACTTCAAAATCTTGCAGATGTAATCTGAATGTTTCTGTAAGATAGTGTGTCTTCCTTTGGGTAGTAAGCCTTGTTGTAATTGAGTAGTGAGCTCTAGGTAGTGTGCCTAAATGCATGTGCATTCCCCATTTATTCCTTTATACTTTTAACAGGGTATAATATTTTGGACTAACCTCCGCCATGGTTTTTTCCCTAACAGGGTTTCCAAGTAAAAAATCTTGGTGTTATGTGTGTTTCTAATGTGATAATGGTTTATAATTTCATGTTTATTTATCAGATCTAAGAATAAAATTAATAATTTTAATAAGTTTAAATTTATGAGACAACTGATTCACCCCCCCTCTCAGTTGTTTTCCCTTGCATTGCCAACAATTGGTATCAAAGCAGGTTTCTTGGAAGAAGTTTAATAGCTTGAGGTGATCTGGGATGGTGACATATAAGAAGGATAGTTCGAGATTTGATGGAAGTAATTATTCTCTATGGAAGACTCAAATGGAGTGTCATCTGAGATGCATTGGTGAACCCTATTGGAATATTATAAAGAATAGATATATCATCACATAAAATGGTCCTTCTACTGTTGCTGAGATTAAGGATTCTGAGTACAATATTATGGATAAGGAAGCATTGTTGAGTGCTTGAATGATTTTGAGATCACAAATGTAATGGATCTGAAGACTACTTATGAGATCTAGAAAAAGTTGGAAACTTTGTATGAAGTGATGCTCATGTGAAGATTGTTGTGTTGCAAATCCTGAAAGGGAAATATGAAATGTTGAGAATAGGTAATGATGAGAACATTACTTCTTTTATGCAGAGAGTGAATGAACTTGTGTGTAGTATCATATGTGTTGGTGGAACATTGGAAGAATTAGAGATTGTTGCTAAAGTGCTTAAATCCTTTCCTATTGCATACAAATCCAAAGCTACAACTATTGAGGAGATCCAAACTATGAAAAATGTAACCAGAGACATGTTGATTGGTAAGCTTACTACTTTTGAGTTAAGTGAGTTTGGTGATGCTCTTCCTAAGACATAATTTGCATTCAAGGCTACTATCTCCAGAAAAGATAAGCAGAGATATGATCAGAGAGAAATTTCTTCTAGAAAAATATTCAAGTATGAGGAGGAAATGAGAGAGATTGAAGAAGAAGAGAGAAAACTAGATGAACTTGAAGCACTTATTGTCAAGAGGGAAGCCAAAGGAGAAGTTAAGTATAAAGGGAAATGCCTATTAAATTTTTTTCTTGCAATAAGATAGGTCATTTTTCCTCAAGGTTTTTGGAGAGAGTTCCTAAGTCAAGACCTAACAAGCCTAGATTCCAAAGAAAGTGTTATTATGTTGCTGATGAAGGTGTGACAAATGATGAATCTGATAAAGGGAATGTAAGTGAGGATGAATGGGTATTTATTGCTATCAAGGAAAATGATTCATCCCCTACTAAATCTGCTAGTTGCACAAATGTGGAGAAAGCCCTAGCAGCCAAAATTGAAGAGAAAGATGAATGGGTGATTGATAATGGATGATCTTATCACATGTAAGGTGATGAAAGTAAATTTGTGAGCTTGGAAAAGTATGATTGTGGTGTTGTAAGATTTGGTGATGACAAAGCTGGTGTAATCCATGGCAGAGGATCCATTTCTCTTGATGGTAAGCATAATACTGATGATGTCCTATGTGTGGAAGGCTTGAAGCATAATCTCTTAAGTGATGGACAGATGGTTGACAAGGGATACAATCTCAATTCAAGGATGGAAAGTGTAGAATATTGGGAAGTTCCAAAAATGTGATTGCATCAGGTACAAAAACAAAAGGTAATATATTTCACCTGAATGTTGCTAGTAAAAGTTGTTTGATTGCTCAAGTTGATAAAATTTGGTTGTGGCATAGGAGAATGTGTCATGTGAACTTTGACAATATTATTAAGATAAGTTTTACTCAGGTTGTGAGAGATCTTCCTAAGTTAATAAAACCTACTAATGCCATATGCAAGGAATGTCAGTTAGGGAAGAAAACTAGAATTTCATTTCAGAGCAAACAACATTGTTCAAATGAAGTGTTGGATCTTGTGCATACTGACTTGTGTGGTCCTAGAGTCAGAAGTTTACAAGGATATAGGTATTTCATGTTGCTTATTGATGATTATTCTAGAATGATGTGGGTTACTTTCTTAAGGGAAAAATATGAAGCTCTAGAGAAATTAAAGATTTTAAGTCTATGGTTGAGACAAAGACAAGTCTCAAGATTAGATGTCGGAGATTAGATAGAGGTGGTGAATTCACTTCCAGTGAGTTTAATTCTTTTTGTAAAGTGCATGGAATAAATAGACAATTATCTGCCCCATGGATCCCTCAGCAAAATAGAGTTACGGAAAGGAAGAACATGACAATTCAAGAAGCTAGTAGGATTAATATGTTGGAAGGAAATTTTCCTCATATCTACTGGAGAGAAGCTATGAGTATTGATTTTACACTCTCAACCAGGTAAAAGTCAAAGGTGATACTGGTAAGACTCCTTATGAGCTATGGTATGGTCATAAGCCTACTATTAGATATTTCAAAATCTTTGGGAGTAAATGCTTTATCAAAAGAGATGAAGATATAGGAAATTTTTATGCTAGGAGTGATTAAGGAATCTTTCTTGGTTATTCTACTAAAAATAAGGCCTACTAGTGCTACAATAAGAGATTGAGGAAAATAGTTGAAAGTGCTAATGTCAAGGTTGATGAAGACATAGTTAGACCATCTAGAACCTGTGGATATGATTCAGATGATTAGAATGAGAGTTCAAATTAAGGAAAGAAAGTTCAGACTTCAAATCAAGTTCAGATCATTCCAGTGAATCAGGAAAATCAAGAGGAAGGAACTAGTGAAAGTGAAAAAGTGAGATCACTAGATCCTGAAGTTTAAGAACATCCTAAGACTCCAAGGTATGTAAGACTAAATCATTTAGAAGGTCAAATTATAGGTGATAAGAACAAAGTTTTTCAAACTAGGAGAAGAATTATAGAAGAATATTGTTTGATTTGAAAGACTGAGCCTAATAGTGTTAATGAAGCATGCAAAGATGAACATTGGATGGAAGCAATGAAAGAAGAACTACTACAGATTGAGAAGAATGATACATGCATTCTTGTTCCTAGACCTAAGGACAAAAATGTAATTGGAACTAAATGGTTCTTTCGAAACAAACTGAATGAGCAAGGTGAAGTTGTTAGAAATAAAGCAAGACTTGTGTGTAAAGGATATTCTCAGATGGAAGGAATTGACTTTGAAGAAACTTTTTCCCCTATTGCTAGGATAGAAGTTGTGAGACTATTTCTTGCTTATGTTGCTTACAAAAACTTCAAGGTGTATCAGATGGATGTTAAGTCAACATTTCTAAATGGTGAACTAGAAGAAGAAGTGTATGTTGAGCAACCTGATGAATTTCAATTGACTGATCAGGGAGATATGGTTTGTTGGTTGAAGAAAGCATTCTATGGACTCAAGCAAGCCCCAAGAGCATGGTATTCCAGATTGGATAAGTATTTTTTGAAGCTTGGATTTAATAAAGGTACTGCTAATAGTAATCTATATTTCAAGATTGATCATGATAAAAATTTGATTGTTGAAGTCTTTGTTGATGATATCATTTTTGGAGGAGATGATATTTTTTGCATGAAGTTTGCTAATGAGATGAAGAGTGAGTTTGAGATGTCTATGATTGGAGAGATGAAATTATTTTTGGGATTGAAAATTACTTAGCTAGATAAAGGTATCTTTATATCTCAGTCCAAGTATGTGAAATAATTGCTTAAGAAGTTTGGTATGGAAGATTCAAAGCCAGTTGGTACACCTATGGTGACCGAATGTAATTTGACACAAGATGATGATTCACCTAAGGAAAATTGGACTAGATACAGATCGATGATTGGTGGATTACTTTATTTGACTCAAACTATACCTAATATCATGAATGCCATATGCATTATTGCAAGATTTCAAGCTGATCCTAAGGAATCTCATGTGACAACTGTGAAGAGGATTTTCAGATACTTGAAGGGAATAGTTGATTTTAGCCTATGGTATCTTAAAGAAGATGACCTTACTTTGGGTGCTTTTACTGATCTTGATTGGGAAAGAGATGTGAATGAAACAAAGAGTACTAGTGTTGGTGCATTTTTCTTGGGAAATAAGTTGATTTCATGGTTAAGTAAGAAGCAGAATGATATTTATTAATGTACTGCAGAGGAAGAATACATTGTTGCTACTAAAAAATGTACTCAAGTATTGTGGATGAAGCAGATGTTGAAAGATATTAGAGTTTTTTATGATGAGCCTATTGCTATATTCTATGATAATTCAAGTGAAATTAACATTTCTAAGAATCCAGTGCTACATTCAAAGACCAAGCATATATCTATCAAGTTTCACTTTTTGAGAGAGAAGGTGAGTGAAAAGGAAGTTAGATTGGAGTATGTGCCTACTTAGGAACAAATTGTAGATATCTTTACTAATCCATTTCCTAAGGATACTTTTTAGTATCTTAGAGGGAAGCTAGGGGTGATTACCCCTCCTAATTAGAACTAAGATGCATTGACTTGCATCAGTCAGTGCATTTCATAGTCATATCTTGATCCAGATTGATGTTGTGGTGGCTGCTACTTAGGGGGAGTAGTCAAATGTTTAGAAATGTGGTTCAAAGCTTGTGTGGAGAAAGATAATGTATCTTTGTCATTGATTTCAAAGGGGGAAAATAGTCATGTGAAAGAGCTAAGGAGAAAAGAGTCAAAACCTAAGGGGGAGAAAATGCTAAGAGAAATTTGCGTTGATGGTGTTTTTTACATCATGTATTGCCATCAATGTCAAAGGGGAAGATTTTTGGATGTTGCTGATATGTGGTTTTCATTGATGTCAACACTATTGGCCTTAAGGACATTAAAGGTTGTATATGCCAAGGATATTGAGAAAATTGTAATAAAATAAGTTGCAAGTTGTCAATGATGCAGTGAAGTTTAGTATATTTCCTAGTTCAGTATGTTGATGATCAAAGGTTGTGTATTAAAGGGTTTTTTTCAAGTATATCTAGTTTATCCACGTTAAGTTTCAGAGATCCGCATGAAGATTTGATTGAGTTATGAGTATCTATGTTATAACAGTTATTATATTGCTTCAGTTGGTGTTCCTAAAAGAAGATGATGTTCTTCTAATAAGATGAGTTGTTGTGGATGCTTCTGTAGTGATTCATGATGATCGTGGATGTTTCTAGATCGTGATCTATCTATGTTGCACATCTACATTGATTGTTGTGCTCGCGATTGATGATTTTCTCTTGCGTGTTCATGTTTTTCATGTTCATGGATGACAAGGTGATTGTAGCATGTTGTGGATCTTTGAGGAATAATTATTCGAGGTGTTTCATGTTCGAGGATATTTTTTTGGGTCTTCACTATGTTGTGGCTGACATTGGTTTATTCACATTAATAATTATTTATGTTTTGGGCCGATAGTTTGTATACATTTTTTTATTTTGTTAAAGCCAACATGGAGTTGATATAATTCCTAGTTGCGGATATATATGAGTGATTGTTTAATCCATTTGAAGGTATGAGATGTGTGAATAATGTCTTAATCATTCAAAGGTAGAAGCAAAGTGTGAAGAAGAGTGAGCGGAGTGTAAAGAAGTGTTCATGTGCTTAACCATAACTATAATCAGGCATTAGCAGATACTATTTTCTCAGTTCAAAATCTTGTGGATGTAATTTGAATGTTTCTATAAGACATCGTGTCTTCCTTTGGGCAGTAAGCCTTGTTGTAATTGAGTAGTGAGCTCTAGGAAGTGTGCCTAAATGCATGTGCATTCCCAATTTATTCCTTTATACTTTTAATAGGGTATAATCTTGTGGACTAACCTCCACCATGGTTTTTCCCCTAATAGGGTTTCCACGTAAAAAATCTTGGTGTTATGTATGTTTTTGATGTGGTGATGGTTTATGCTTTCATGTTTATTTATCAGATCTGAGAATAAAGTTAAGTTTAATAAGTTTAAATTTCTGAGACAATTGATTAAGCCCCCCTCTCAGTTGTGTACCCTTGTGTTGCCAACATGAACATCATGAATCCTTCTTTGATAAGGCATGACATCCAACCATGAACTTCATCACTTCTTCATCAACTCTTCTTTAGATAAGGAATGACAACTAATCATGAAATTCATCACCAATGTTAGTCTAAGCTAAATATGACAATGATAACTAGTGCCAAGGGATAACCATCTTCCAGTAATCTATATTGACACAAATGACAATCACATATAGAAATATTTTACATGAGAGACAAAAATAAAATAGTGTTGACACCAAAGATAGCAACTTCCAACAATCTCCTTAGTGTTGACATCAATGACAACTTCCAACACAACCATCAGTGTTGACATCAATGAAAAAAACTACCAACACTTGTGTGGTTTGGTTGGTGGAGAAAATGTTTGGTGTGAAGGTGGAGGACTTTGGTACCCTATTCCTTTAGTATCTTCAAATGGTATTTTTTCCAAAAGGGAATGGATTTCATGTTCATTCTTTAGATCACATCCTTTTTTTTCAATATCCTAAATGCTTGGCCATAGCATCATTTCAAGCTAATAGGTGTGTTTGTAACTTTTTTCTCATAGGATGGGGAACCATTAGGTGGTATGTTTTCTTTTTGATTGTTATTGATAGGTACTTCCATGCAGATTGGTTGAGGTATGAATTGTAAGTCACTTTCCCTATGTGATGTGGAGAACATTTCAAGTGGTGGTATGGTGGGTGGTGCCGATTTATGATATGGGTGATTAGGCCATTCCATTGAAGGGTAAAGGACCACATTGTTCTCAAGGTTAGGAAAATTATTTTTTATGAATTCATTCATGATTTTCTCTTTTTGCCTCAAGATTCTTCATTAAGAAGATATACATTGGGAGATGAAGGAATATGAGTTTCGTTATCTGAATTAGGGTCATTTCCAAACACACAACTTAAAACATCAATCAAGGACTTCAAGGAAGTTAAAATTTTACCAAAACACAACCATTATGAAAAGACTATGCTCGAAATAAGGTTCAAAATGTTATACAATAGTGAACTAAAAAATTGAAATCAGATTCAAACAGAGGAACCTATGAGGTTTTTGTCACAAAAATATGAGAAAAACTAGCTTGGAAAAGGTTTTCAAGGGTGACTATGCTTGGAAAATCCTTTTATAGAATTCAAATTTTCAGTATGTACAATATTGTTTGAAGTTCTTGTTGTGTGGTCTCACAACACACCCCATTTCCCCCCTTGGAAAAATGTGGACCCCCTTTTTTTTTTCCTGTTCCCCTTTCACTTTTGTTTTCTTTGGCATCGTTATGTAGCTTGGTTGGTTGTTGGTCTCATTTTAAATTTTTCTTGGTTCTTTTTTTATTCCTTTTCTTTCCCAGATAAGGTGTTTCATTCTTTTCATAAATTTTAATATATTACCAAAAACAAGAATCTCAGAGTCCTTTGTTTGCATCAAAGTGAATTGTATCTTCACTTCGCCCTAGCTCCACCTGGTAAGTCATTAACTAGAAGCGCCAATCTCGATGGTACCTTTTTATCAAAGTCCAATATTTTTATTCCTTATTTCCTTTTCTTTTCTTTATTTGGAACCCAGAAACTGGAGAGTCTATTTTGAAAATTTTTAATTCCTCTTGAACCCAGTTCCCGTTCATTTCTTCCATTATGGTTTTCTCTTTCTAAAGCTTGGAGGTAAATGCACGGATCTCGGTGTTTCTTCTTAGATTTGATACTGAAAGTCTTAATCCCGGTGATCATAAATTTTATCATGTATCTTTAATGGTTTATTCCTCGCAAAGGATCAATGTGACACCCGAGTGCCACATATGATCATCATGTCGTCTTCCTCCTCTAGTAGTGATCTCGCACAGAAATCTAGGCATTCGTAATTTCAACCCTAATTGTAATGATTGCACCTTTATTCAAGGAATTAATTCCTTATAACAGGTAATTAATGAAGGTGGAAAATTACCCATGTACTTGGCACCACCTCAAGCATGCAGTTTCTTTTGTAACACACCACTTTTCATCATGCTACAAATTTGCAGAGGAAAAAACAAGAAAACAAAGAAATGAATCTGTATTTGAGAGTGGAGAGCCTGCTAAGAAGAGAAGGAAAAATAGTAAGGCAGCTCCTGGTATAAGGATTGAAGAAAGAACCCCTAAAGTTTCAAAACAAGAAGTTCTAGTAAAGCCATATGATAAGCAGAAAGATGTAGAATCAAGCAAAGATAAGTCAAAAGTAAGACCCAAAGGTGCATCTTCCTCTACAACAAAACCAAAAGTTAAACTGGTTATTGAAGAAGAAGTGGGAGTAACAAAAAATGTTGTCACACAAACCAGGTCTGCATCTCAAAGGGTTGTAGCACTATTTACTTCTCCTCCTTTTGTTAACATGGCTAGTATGAAACAAGTATTGGGAGGAACTCCTATGGTTTTGGATGAAATTGCTGAGGCAAATGAAGCCTAAATTAAAGAACAGAGGGATAAATAAGGTTCCATGTGGGAGAAGGTAAAATAAAAGAAATATAAAGATAAACCCATGGTACAACCAGTGATAGAAGAGATTCCAGATACAAGGTCCACTCCTATAAATTTTGAAGAAGAAATATTTATACACGGAACACTCGCCTCAGAAGTGAGGAACCCTAATATCCTTGAGATGGAAATAGAGGAGACTGCAGAGCAAGATCCTATTGATGAAATAATTATTGAAGATACTATTGATTCCTAACCTTCACTTGGGAATGTTCCAAAGGGTAATGAACAATCGTAGGTCTTTACAGAAACAAAAAAGGACCAGGCTAAAGTTGAAATTGAGAAAGGAGAAGCTACACAGGTTTCAAGTGATGAAGTTAGAAATGAATAAAACCCTGGTGTAGCAGAGAATAAAGAAATTAACATCCAGGAAACTAAAGTTGAACATCTAGATATACAAGAAAATGTACGTCTTCAAATAGAGGAGACAGTGCCAAATCCTAGTAATCCTGAATCTATGCTAGAAATTGTTGAGGAAATTCCTATTTCAGAGGACGTGATAGATAAGACTAAAGAAGTAAGAAAGGAGGTTCCTGAATCAAGTGGAAACTAGGAACAAAGTAACGTTGCAAAGGTAGAGCATGATGAAGATGCACCTGATTGGTTGATAAAGGAATTAGCTTCCCTAATGGAAGTAGAAGTATTGCATCTGAATCTTAATAGTTTCATACGGGAAATAGATACTCCTAAGCCTAGGATTAGAGCTAAAGAAAAACATGTCATACATATAAATGAAAATGGTGATAGAACCATCCATATAGCTACTCCAATATCTAACAAAAATATACATGAAATAATGCATAAGGAGTACAAGATAACAAGTATTAATCTTGGACAATAATCTTGGAGGCAATAGTTAGAAGAAATAAAGATGAATTTGGATGCTACTGTTGCCAGCGTGATGAAATATAAAAAGAAGAAAAGGGAATTGAAAGAATGGGTTGCTTCCTTGGAACATTTTATAAAATCATTGACCCTATCTAGTCAAGCACAGACTGAATTTCCCCAACATTCAATATTAATGTCATAAGAATAGGTGGATGCAATTGTAGCAGTTCACCACAAAATTAATTTATTTGAAGAATGGATTGAGTACTAGGTGAGACAAGGGGAATAATTCATTAGAGATGCAATAGGCAAGCATAAGGAAGCATACCGTTGGTTAGAGAAATTTAAAAGATTTGAAAATGAATGCAGGCTTCACCAAGAGCAGGTTAATGAAGGAAGAATATTGAAATTATCCTAAAAATGGATATCCAAGAATTAATACAAGGAAATGTAATCTCAAAGAAAGAAGTTTCATTGCCAAAAAAATGAAAAAATAGTTGAAATGGGAAGGTGTCATACTGATGCAATGCATTGAAGGATTTGAAAAAGTCATCATGGAATGTAGAAAAGTGCTTGATGAAGATCAAAAGTTTATTAAAATGTTAGCACGTAAAGTTTGTTTGTGATCCCTAAACACTAGGACAAGAGGGTAAAGAAGCTAAAGCCTTCAAGGAATGGATTGAAAGAATAAACAGAGACCTTGTTCAACTATTAACATGGGAGGTCTTTGATGAAATTATACAGTACATGAACACTATAGCTAAATATGAAAGAGACAAAGTGCAGAGGAATAATATTGTACTCCAGGTATCTAAAGAATACACTAGGCTCAAACTCACTTGGAAGGAAGTACAAAGGATTTTGAAAGAACATATACATAAAATATTGAACAC
>VDFB02018643.1:0-18871 GCA_007258455.2 Sequoia sempervirens | reverse complement strand
TATATTAGTACCTACTTCATGATATTTTTCTTCTTCTTTCTCCCTCCTTGATGATTTTGTTATGTGTCTTATAATGGTATCAACATAGAGGTTTATGAAGGAAAATTTGAAGGGAGGTTGTTGCTATAATAATGAGAGGTTTTATAACTATTGTAGGCATTTATTATTAGAGAAGTGACATTTGAAAGGTGAAATTGTTCCTAAATTGAGTTGGTGTTGAAGAGGAATTGTTGGTCAACAATGCCATGCCATTATTCTCATGTTTTGAGAAGGTGTTGAAAGATGAGTTGTTGGGAAATGAATTTGTAGAAGAGTAAGTTAAAATATTCAAAAGAGGCATTGCAAATCTACTGAAAAGTGTTTAATTATTGAGGTGTTGAGGCTACTAGAAAGGCATGATAAATTTCTATTTGGTGTGAAAAGTGATCAAAGGTTGTTTAGTCATGTTTGAAAATAAAAAATTAATGAATAAAGGTGGTTGCAAAGTATTGTAATGCCTTGCCATGGACCCACAAGACATTAGATTTATGAAGACACATTTTTTATAACAAAATTGATACAATTACATACAACATTGTGGTGTTGTACTATGATGTCACATTGAACATGAACAAGACCACCACCATGGCTTAAGCAATGTGGTAGAAGAAGAAGAATTTAATACTAGCCAAAGAACCAGCCCACAAAAGGGATGTAAACTAACAAGGGGCCTCTAACACAAGGGTTAGACCCCTACAAGACCAACAACCCTAGGAGGTACAATATTCCTAACACAAGAATGACCAAGGGTTGATTTCATGTAAAGGAACATTTTCCAATTGTAGTGCCCCTCCATTATCACTGTGGATGTGTAGGTAGTTTGGCTTTGGAACTTGGAGATGAAGGTAAAATAATAAGGATATTTGAAGGTATGTGCTAATGATGTTGAGTAGATGATGTTGTATAGTGTGAATTTATGGACTATGTGTGAAGGTTAGGATAGGAATTATTATACATGTTTAAGGATAGGTTTATCATAATGTGTGTGTCTATTTATATGTATATATGTATGCATGACTATTTTATGTGTTGCAGGTTGCAAGTACTAGGCATCAACTCCACCTGAATTGGTAGGTCTGAGTGTGCCCTGAAACCCAATGGGTAAGTTGATCGGAGATAACACTTGGTCCTCTACCTTAGCCATCATCCTCAAAGAGGATGAGTATTTGGTCTAATACCCTCCAATTTTGTCAGTTTGTCTATGGTCAGTTGGTGTTGCTTGAGGTCTTACTTTTTGACCCTGATTAGAGTTCAAATAATTGATTAGCATTTGTCTTTATTTAATTTAAAATTGTTTGCTAAATGTTTTTGGTTATTTTAAGCATTAAAATAAAGTAAAAGGACACCTTGATAAATAAATAAATATATTTATATTTATAAATAATTATAGCTTATAATAAAATATATTTGCAATGTACTATTAAAATAAGATAAATAAATAATAAAATAATAAATAAATAAAAATGTTATAAAGTGGATTATAAAACTAATTATAATATGTAAATAATTGCGGCAAAATTATTTTACTGTTTGAGTGGATTGGACAGCTATTGTAATTACGAAGTTTAAGTAAAATATTTTAATAGACTATTGATTTAATAAATTAAATTAAAATTTAACTAGTTAGTTGGGATAGTTTGGTTTTTCCCATGCAATGGGCATCTTCCTTCTCCTATAAATGTTTTAGTTTTGGGAGGAAGGGTGAGGAGAAGGATGGAAGAAGGAATTAGTAGGTGGACTGGGAATTTGAGAGGAAAGAGTTAGGTGATTGCTATGCAAGAGACTCCCAAGCAATAGAGGAATTTTCATCTAAGGCTATTGCGGTATAGGTATTCCTATCCACCTCTTCCTTGCTTCCATTACCAAGCATGATATTATGATTGTTCTAGTATTCTAATAATAAAACCTAGGGAAGTTATTATACTCACTATGATGACTATAGCATGCATTTACCAAATTTTCCTAATTATTGTAATGCCCACACTAAAATAGACTAGTTAAAATCAACTAAATATCTAAATTTGTAAGATTATTGAAAATAATCTACTTTCACTAGATTGGAAATATTCATTAATGATGTGCATTCATTAATCAGTCATTCTACTAATCAATAAAGTCTTGTACAATTCTTATTAGAATGAACTATAAACACAACACAATTAATACTAATAGCAAGTGTTTAACCACCTGTTTATGTCTAAATAGAGGGATGAGATATTAAAAAAGAACTTTATGATAATTACACGTGTGCATTCAGGAATTCAGTTGCTCTAGTTAAGGTAGTAATTGCAGATGTCAGAATAAATACAAGAAAACTTTCTTTATGCTTAACTATCCAATGCTACTTATGCAAATTGAAGTGATCTATTGAAGTGATCTACAATATGAACATTGATATTTTTCATCTCACTTTACATATCAGAAGGAAATTAAGAAATGCCACACAATGGGAAGGAATCATTTATAACTCATACAGACTTATCATTAACACAAATCATCGTCTGACAGGATTCCTTTTAAAGCTACAATTCATGGTTCTCTTAACGGTTACCACACATAGCCTTTAGTAATTAATGCTGCAAGAAACTATAAATGAATTATTAGTTACCACACATGGTCGTTAGAAGTTATCAGTGACCTCAATCAACAAGAATCATTAGTTCATCAACCACTGCTAAGTTGTAACTCAGAATCAATAAGCTGAACAGTATGGTGAAGGCTCGATTCAGGAACTCAGAGGAAGAGATAATGCCAGACATTGCTGAAATCAGGAAAAGAAGGATATATATACTCGTAGTAATGCTTTAACCTTTCTGCTAAGACAATAGATAGATTGAATCAAAAGCAATAATTGCAAAATTAAACGAAATAGTCTGGAAATAGGCTTGCCCAACAATAAAGTGCACTGTAATGCATATCCAAATAATGTCGAAACAATTATTCAAGCATCCTAGCTGGGTATTATCAACAGAAATGGTAGCTCCAAGTGCCCGACTAGCCATAAATGAAAACGTGGAAGCAAAGACATACACTTTCAGGGTTTGAAATGGATGTGGGTTATGCAAAAAAGGAATTCAAAACGTTTGTATGAGTTTCGTGGCACAGGATTTCATAAAGAGACCAGAAACACGTTAAATTAGACACAAAAATATAGAAGCAAATTCTTCTTTAAGGCAAGATAAGTAACTGAATCAATTAAGGGAACTTCATAAAATGTTTATATCACGGAAGACATTGTAACAAAACTCAACACTCTTTATCTAAGAACAACCTGACTAAATCATTATATTTGTATACTGCTCTTTTGGCATCGAGTTCAACCAAATAAATTAATCTGTGGAATCTAGAGAGAGATGAATCCCACCTAAAATGTTCCTGAATACAATGTTCTATTGCTACATAAAGATTTCGAGTGAATTACTTATTGAAACAGGGGAGATAATTACCCGGAAAGAGAAGGATACTTCCCAAGCTCCAGTATTTAAAAGAAAATATAGAGCTTTCTGTCACTTATTGTTTTCCTGTACAGGGGTTTCTATTCTCTGCACACAGCACAGGTCATCAGTAAACAGGGTCAAAGATAACAAAATTACAATTTCATGCTAAGCTTAATTTAATTTCAATATTTTCATTAATTCAACTTAAACCTTTCCATCTGCTCTCCACCCAGCCACCCTCGAGCACCTTAGCTCACATAGAGTTGGTATGCATGTGCAGGCTCACACAGAGCAAGGTATATAGCTCACATAGAGCAGGATGTAACTTAAACTGAGGTAAGCTCACACAAAGCAAGAATTTTCGTTCCACTATACATATTTTAGTTTCCAATAACTATCTAAGAGCTTCGAAATCAAACTCAGAAGATATTAGCAGGAACCAATTTTTCCTTACCTCTGAAATTTTCTTGAATTCGAATCACTCTCTAATTCGCTTGTTTATATTCTTATTTTTTTGATTCTTTCCTAAGCTGTCTTCTGATTTTTTCCTTAACTATTTTCGGATACTTTCCTATCTTGTAGATAGTGTAGCTGTATGCATAATGCACACAGCATGATTGTAGGATCTAGAGATGTATATGAACCTGTACAGATTCATTGTAAATAATAAGAAAGAAAAATATTCTTCTTAGTTTCATTTTTGGGTTGGAAATGAGCTGCTCCACTGTATTCATCTCCTTTGTACTTCACAGTATAAACCCAATGACATCCAACTGGTTTCTTTCCTGGTGGATGGTCAACAAGTTCCCAGGTTTTATTTTCCTGCAATGATTTCATCTCCTCATTCATAGCGGCTTTCCATCTTGGGTCAGCTAAGGCTTCCTGCACATTGTTAGGAATAGATACAGTAGATAACTGATTTAAAAATGACTGATTTGATTCTAACAAACGATGGTTAGACACATAATGACTCATGGGGTATCTAACTTTACTAGAAAGTTCGGGTTCATATGTGGGTTTAGGGATACCTCTGGTGAGACGTTGTGGTAGCTATTTTCTAGATGGTTTAGGAACATCCTCAGTAAGCAATTGGTGTGGTGTATTATCGCTTGTAGCTAAAATCAATACAGTACGTGTCTTGTTGTCTCTAGCTGCGAACTTGGATTGGCCATTACAACAGTTTGGTGTGAAGAACGCCTTTCTACATGGAGAGTTGTCCGAAGAAGTCTACATGGAACTCCCACCCGGATGCATGATACCAGAAATACATAGTCAGAAGGTGTGCAGATTACAAAAGTCACTATATGGATTGAAACAATCTCCGAGGGCGTGGTTCGGAAGATTCACAAAGTCTATGAAAGACTTTGGTTACCGTCAAAGCAATTCAGACCACACTTTATTCCTAAAGAAACAACAGGGTAAGATCACTGCACTTATTGTGTATGTGGATGACATGGTGGTTACAGGAAATGATCCTGAAGAAAGGAAGGCTCTACAGGTTTACTTGTCCAGAGAATTCGAAATGAAAGACCTCGGTCCCTTAAAATATTTCCTTGGGATCGAAGTGTCTCGATCTGATAAAGGGATCTTTCTATCTCAAAGAAAGTATGCCTTAGACTTGTTACGGGAAACTGGTATGTCAGCATGTCAACCAGCTGATACACCAGTGGAAGAAAGATTGAAGTTATGTATTGAGTCTAATCAGGTACCAGTTGATAAAGGAAGATACCAGAGACTTGTAGGAAGATTGATGTACTTAGCACACACAAGGCCAGACCTTGCCTATGCATTGAGTATTGTTAGCCAGTTTATGCATAATCCTGGAGAGCAACATATGAATGCAGTTATGCGCATTTTGAGGTATTTGAAGTCTGCTCCTGGAAAAGGAATTTTATTCACTAAAAGGGAGGATTATCAAAATGTGGATGCATATACTGATGCTGACTGGGCTGGAGTAGTAGATGACAGGCGTTCTACCTCAGGTTATTTCACCTTTGTAGGAGGTAATCTCGTTACATGGAGAAGCAAAAACAGAATGTTGTTGCACGATCAAGTGCAGAGGCAGAATTTAGAGGAATGGCACTTGGAGTATGTGAAGCGTTGTGGCTAAGACTTCTCCTAATAGATTTGGGCTATCCGCCTAGGCGACCAATTCAACTATATTGTGACAATAAAGCAGCTTGTGATATTGCTCATAATCCGGTTCAACATGATCGTACAAAGCATGTGGAGGTAGACAGATTCTTCATTAAAGAGAAGTTAGATGAGAAGATTGTGGAGCTGCCTACGATTCGATCAGAGGATCAGTTGGCCAATATTCTCACCAAAGCAGTTTCAAGTCGAGTGTTCTCGACATTTTTGGGCAAGTTGGGCATGTGTGACATCTATGCACCAGCTTGAGGGGGAGTGTTGCGATATTCTTATTTTTTTGATTCTTTCCTAAGCTGTCTTCTGATTTTTTCCTTAACTATTTTCGGATACTTTCCTATCTTGTAGATAGTGTAGTCAGATGCATAACACACACGTAAAAGATGATTAGATCTTAGAGATGTATATGAACCCTCATTAAATTCATTGTAAATAACAAGAATGAAAAATACTCTTCCCGGCCGTATTTTAAGTCCGCTTTCCACTCCTCCTCGCTTCTTTTTCTTGTTTACATTAGCCACCTTTTTTAACCTATTTCTTGAAAAAAAATATAATAACAATAACCAAAGCCAAAAATAAATAGATACCATCCTGTTCCCAAATAATAACCTCCCCAAAAGAAACAATTTCGTAAATAAATTCCTTTTATTTCTCTAGCAATAAAGATATTATATAACAAATTAAATTCTTATTAAAATATTTCTTTCACATTGTCAAAAATTTATATTTATTAACAAGCCAAGTTCCAAATGAGCAAAAACTTAATATTAATTGTCTCTAACAAGCCAAAATTGCTATGACCGCCACATTACTTCCCCCCTAAGCATTTAGCTTCCTCCTGGAAGCTAACCAAAGAGATAAGGGAATAAGGATTTCATTTTGATAGCATCTTGCCACGTAGCAGATGATACATCATAAGGGTCCCATTGGACCTTGACCTGATGTAGCTGCCATCCCTACAGAATCAGTGTTCTTTGCTCCAAGATGTGAAATGGCTCCATTGTTAACTGCCCATCTTGCGCCACCTGTAAAACATCCCACCTCAATACATAAGAAGAATCTAGTATATATTTCTTAAGCAAAGATACATGAAAAACATTATGTATGTGTGACAAGCTGGGTGGTAGTGCTAAGCAATATACAATTGGGCCCATCCTTTCTAGAATTTCAAAATGACCAACATATCTAGGTGCCAACTTAGAGCCTTTCCCATAGTGGATAGAGCTCTTAAAAGGTTTCACTCATAGAAAAAATTTCTCCCGAACTTGAAATTCATGATCCATTCTCCTATTATCTGCGTACTGCTTTTTCCGATCCTGGGCTATTTGTAACTGCTTGTGAATACAAACAACCTATTGTTCCAAATCCTTAACAAGTTTAGGTCTGATAGCAACTTGATCCTCTAGTCTATCCCAACTTAATGAAGTTCTACAGGGTCTACCATAAAGAGCCTCATAAGGTGCCATATCAAGAAAACTATGATGACTATTTTTATAAGAAAACTCTACTAAATGCAAATAATCTTCCTAGTGGGATTGTTGATCCATTACATACATTTGGAGCATAGATACTCCAAAACCTGATTTACTCTTTCAGTTTTTCCATCAATTTCTGGATGATAAGCAGTGCTAAAATTGAGCCGAGTTCCCAAGGCTTGCTGAAGTGCAGTCCAAAAGGCTGAAGTGAAAGAAAGATCCCTATCAAAGATGATTTTCTTAGACACACCATGAAGTCGAACTATGTCACGAAGAAAAACTCTGGCAACTGAAGCAACATTATAGGAATAACTCATCAAAGAGAAATGTGCTACTTTCGTTAATTTATCTATAGTCACCATAATGGCATCATGTTGACGAGCTGTGAGTGGTAAACCCACAATGAAGTCCATCAAAATCACATCCCATTTCCACTCGGGAATCGCATGTGGGTACAATAAACTAGCTGGGTGTTGATGCTCTACTTTTACTCTTTGACACTCTAAACATTGAGCAACAAATTTTGTGATATCCTTCTACATACCTGCCCAAAAGTACAGTTTTTGAAGATCTGCGTGCATTTTCTTGCCGCTAGGATGAGTAGCGTAAGGTGCCTAATGAGCCTTAGTCATAATCAAACCTCTAAGATCCTGAAGGAACATACATACGTCCATGATGTTAGAGTAACCCATCAACATCCACCGAATATCCCTCAAACTTACCTTTTAGAGGACTCTAGAATTGAATAATCTCATGGTACAAAGCATCCTGATGTAATAGTCTTAAAATATGTTCTTTGAGATCTGTCTTAATAGTTAGGGCTAACAATTCATGACGTCATCTACTGAGAGCATCCGCTACAACATTCTCTTTCCATTTTATATACTAGATCTCAAAGTCGTATTCACACAAAAATTCCATCCACCTACATTGTTTAACATTCAAATTAGGCTGAGAAAAGATATATTGCAGACTCTGATGGTTTGAATGCAATTCAAATCTATGGCCAAGCAGAAAATGTCACCATTTGGTCAAAGCGTGAACCATTGCCACCAACTCCAAATTGTGTTGGGTAATTAAGTTCATGATTCCTCAATTTGCGGGACTCAAAAGCTATTGCTTGTCCCTCTTGCATGAGCACCATTCTAATTCCTTCGATAGATGCATTTGTGCAAACTACAAAGTCACCAGCAGGGTCTGGAATAGCTAAGATGGGTGTGCTAGTGAGATTTCCTTTCAAAATTTGGAATGATCTTTCACACTACTCAGACCAAACAAATTTCTTGCCATGACATTGGAGAGATGTGATTGGGTGAGAAATCTTGGAAAACTCCTCTACAAACCACCTATAATAACTGGCTAGACCCATGAAGCTTCTAACCTCAGCTACGTTGGTGGGAGCAAGCCATTCCAAAATAGTCTGAATCTTGGAAGGGTCTACAAAGAAGCCATCACTAGAAATAGCATGTCCTAGATACTGGATCTCTATTTGGAAAAATTCACACTTAGCAATGTTCACATACAACTGATTTTCCCACAAACACTATAACACCTTCTGTAGATGCTCTTCATGCTCTTCCACAGTGCGCGAGTAGATCAATATATCATCAAGGAAAATGACTACAAACCAGTCCAAGAAAGTTTAGAATACTCCATTCAATAGGCTCATAAAAACTTCTGGTGCATTAGTCAACCCGAAGGGAACAATAGTAAACTTGTAATGACCATATCTTGTGTAGAAAGTTGTTTTATGTATATCAGCTTCAACAATTCTCAATTGATGATATCTAGACTTAAGGTCTATCTTATAGAAAATTTTTTCCCCTTGAATATGATCAGATAGGTTGTCTATCCTCGTTAAGGGATAACGGTTCTTGATAGTAAGTTTATTAAGCTTCCTATACAGTCTGTACAAAGCCGAAGAGTTCCATCCTTCTTCTTAACAAAGATCACATGTGCACCCCACAGAGATACACTAGGATGGACGTGACCTTTCTCTAACAATTCCTCAAGCTGTAATTTTAGTTCTTGTAATTCTTGAGTGGTCATTCTATAGGGAGCTTTAGAAATTGGTTGAGCTCTAGGGACTAAGTCTATGTGAATCAATTTCTCTCTTAGGTGGTATACCAGAAAGTTGACAAGGAAACACATCAATAAATTCATGAAGAATAGCATGATCTTCCAATGTAGTGTCAAGTTTTTCTTCCAACCGGTCACTAATGGAAATAGCAAAGAATTGACACCCTTTTCACATACATTGCTTAAGCTACGTTGTTGAAACCAT
This sequence comes from Sequoia sempervirens, assembly GCA_007258455.2. Taxonomy (NCBI): domain Eukaryota; kingdom Viridiplantae; phylum Streptophyta; class Pinopsida; order Cupressales; family Cupressaceae; genus Sequoia; species Sequoia sempervirens. Next base: position 9,488 of record VDFB02018643.1, on the reverse strand, counting down.
CCTAAGGGATACTGGTTTCTGGATTCTCGAAACAACTACCTCTTTACCCAAATCATCCAAACATTCTATAGACTTATGTCGACACTCTAGCTTTGCTTCATGACCATTCATCCAATCCATCCCGAAAAGTATGTCATAAGACCCCAAAGGTATCACCCGAAAATTTGTTTTGGTAGATAGTGAACGAAGTTCTATCTGACAGTCTCTAACTAGAGTTAACTGACATTCTAGCTCTGGAAGCTAAATCCACATCCCAATTTACATTTTTCTTAGCATCTACAAGCCTACACTTCTCCACTACAGATGGGGAAATGAATGAATCAATTGCTCCTGAATAAAAAAGAATGGATACAAAAATCTTACCAATTTTCCCAGGAACCTCTATGATGGATGCTTGATGATCAGCTTGCCGGTTTTCTATTGCAGCAAAAACTTGATGAAATTTTCCTATATCACCCATGGTAGGTTCAGACGCTACTGACTGCTAAACTCCTGAAACTGTCTTATTGTGTGGACATTCCCATGCAATGTGTCCCTTACTACCACAATTGTAACAAGTATGATTCAAATTGGATTGGAAAACTGATCTGCCTGTACTAATATGATTTCCTCAAGTATTTTGTTGTGTAAAAGTTACTTCATTGTATTGTGTCTGATATCTCTAGTCTCCTCTCTGATTAGAATTTTTCCATGACCTGCCTGATTCTTTTGATGAGGACCTAGCTTTCTGATTCCACTGTGACTGGGTTGGTCTAGAAGAGTAGGAAGTCAATTTGTTTCCATCCCTATAAGAATGGGATTGGCTGCGGTTATGATGCTAAAATGAACTTCGTGTTTGGTCCTGATGCCTCGGCTGTATTTATTCTGCAATAAGAGCTTTCTCTATTACCTATTTCACAGTGGTGGGCTCAAACAAGTGTACTGGTCCAAATATATTTTGATTCAGTCCTCTAATGAAATAATTCACCATTAGTTTTTCCTCCTGAATGTAATCCACATACTGTGACAACTCAAGAAATTTTTCCTCATATTGTGCTACAATCATTCCTCTTTGTTGAAGATCATGAAACTCATCAATTTTTTGTTAGCGAAAATGTTTTGAAATGTATCTCTCCTTAAAGGCCTCTAAGAAGGTTTCCCAAGTGACATTTTTTAGGGGTTAAATGTCTTTTTCTCTCCTCCTGTCACCACTAGGTGTCTGCACTCCCTTTAAGTTGATGACTTGCCAATCTGACCTTAAGGTTACTTCCATAGGTCTTCAATGAAAAATTATTTTCCAGACTTATTATCCATGCTTCTGCCACTAATCCATCAGTAGACCTAGAAAATTGTTGTGATTGCAATCGAAGAAAATTTTGTATAGTCTTGTCCATATATACTGTTGCCCCTCCAATTTCTTGGTTGTTATGAGGAGGTGGAGGGTAATGTCCCAATTCTCCTTCCTCACCTTGTCCTATTTCGTTGTGGCGAGGAATTCTATTCCTTTCTCGAGGCACAACCGATGTTCTACATTTTGATGTTGGTTCAGCACTGGTAACCTTTCTTGTATCACATTTGCCAGATTTTGTATAGCTTGGAGTATTTGTGGTCCATGATCCATTTGTTGATCAGGTTGATTAGGTTGATTAATTTAGGCAACTTTACCTTTATTCTAGAGCTCCTAGTGCTGAAACCTCACTCTGAGACCTATGTAATGCCCTCACTAGAATAGACTAGTTAAAATCAACTAAATATCTAAATTTGTAAGATTATTGAAAATAATCTACTTTCATTGGATTGGAAATCTTCATTAACGATGTGCATTCATTAATCAACCGTTCTACTAATCAATAAAGTCTTGTACAATTCTTATTAGAATGAACTATAAACACAACACAATTAATACTAATAGCAAGTGTTTAACCACCTGTTTATGTCTAAATAGAGGGATGAGATATTAAAAAAGAACTTTATGATAATTACACATGTGCATTCAGGAATTCAGTTGCTCTAGTTAAGGTAGTAATTGCAGATGTCAGAATAAATACAACAAAAATTTCTTTATGCTTAACTATCCAACACTACTTTGCAAATTGAAGTGATCTACAATATGAACATTGATATCTTTCATCTCACTTTACATATTAGAAGGAAATTAAGAAATTCCACACAATGGGAAGGAATCATTTATAATTCATACAGACTTATCATTAACACAAATCATCGTCTAACAGGATTCCTTTTAAAGCTATAGTTCATGGTTCTCTTAATGGTTACCACACACAGCCTTTAGTAATTAATGCTGCAAGAAACTATAAATGAATTATTAGTTACCACACATGGTCGTTAGAAGTTATCAGTGACCTCAATCAACAAGAATCATTAGTTCATCAACCACTGCTAAGTTGTAACTCAGAATCAATAAGCTGAACAGTATGGTGAAGGCTCGATTCAGGAACTCAGAGGAAGAGATAATGCCAGACATTGCTGAAATCAGGAAAAGAAGGATATATATACTCGTAGTAATGCTTTAACCTTTCTGCTAAGACAATAGATAGATTGAATCAAAAGCAATAATTGCGAAATTAAACGAAATAGTCTGGCAATAGGCTTGCCCAACAATAAAGTGCACTGTAATGCATATCCAAATAATGTCGAAACAATTATTCAAGCATCATAGTTGGGTATTATCAACAGAAATGGTAGCTCCAAGTGCCCGACTAGCCAGAAATGAAAACGTGGAAGCAAAGACATACACTTTCAGGGTTTGAAATGGATGTGGGTTATGCAAAAAAGGAATTCAAAACGTTTGTATGAGTTTCGTGGCACAGGATTTCATAAAGAGACCAGAAACACATTAAATTAGACACAAAAATATAGAAGCAAATTCTTCTTTAAGGCAAGATAAGTAACTGAATCAATTAAGGGAACTTCATAAAACGCTTATATCACGGAAGACATTGTAACAAACTCAACACTCTTTATCTAAGAACAACCTGACTAAATCATTATATTTGTATACTGCTCTTTTGGCATCGAGTTCAACCAAATAAATTAATCTGCGGAATCCAGAGAGAGATGAATCCCGCCTAAAATGTTCCTAAATACAATGTTCTATTGCTACATAAAGATTTCGAGTGAATTACTTATTGAAACAGGGGAGATAATTACCCGGAAAGAGAAGGATACTTCCCGAGCTCCAGTATTTAAAAGAAAATATAGAGCTTTCTGTCACTTATTGTTTTCCTGTACGATGGTTTCTATTCTTTGCACACAACACAGGTCATCAGTAAACAGGGTCAAAGATAACAAAATTACAATTTTCATGCTAAGCTTAATTTAATTTCAATCTTTTCATTAATTCAACTTAAACCTTTCCATCTGCTCTCCACCCAGCCACCCTCGAGCACCTTAGCTCACATAGAGCTGATATGCATGTGCAGGCTCACATAGAGCACAGTTTAAAGCTCACATAGAGCAAGGCATATAGCTCACACAGAGCAGGATGTAACTTAATCTGAGGCGAGCTCACATAGAGTAAGAATTTTCATTCCACTATACATATTTTAGTTTCCAATAACTATCTAAGAGCTTCAAAATTAAACTCAGAAGATATTAGCAGGAACCAATTTTTCCTTACCTCTGAAATTTTCTTGAATTCGAATCACTTCCCTCCAATTCCATTTTCTCCACTCCTTCTCGCTCTTTTTTCTTGCTTCTACATAACCACCTTTTTTTACCTATTTCTTCAAAAAAATATAATAATAATAACTGAAGCCAAAAATAAATAGATACCATCCTGCCCTAAATAAAACCTCCTAAAAAGAAACAATTTCAGAATACCTTTTTATTTCTAGCAATAAAGATATTATATAACAAATTAAATCCTTATTATAATCTTTCTTCACATTGTCAACAATTCACATTTAATATCAGCGACTGTAAGGAAGCAAAGGTGCATGGAATCGCTTCCTACGCTAATCTTGAGAGGACGATTATGCGAATTCAACTAACTATTACAGAGATTTCAATGGACAAATAAACATGCATAAATAAAATATCACAATAAACACATAACACAGTAATTACCGTGGGGAAACCCTTCCGGGAGAAAAACCCCACCCTCCAAAACCCGCACAATGTATTATCAAATCAAGAAGATTACAATACACTTGCAATGCAAGTTCTTACAGGAGCACATCACCACAACTCGAACTTGGACTCAAAGAGACTCCTTCTAGCACTCAGTCTTGCAAACTGAACTCAATGATACAAACACCTCCCCAAGCCCTCCTTTTATAGTGATTTACAACCTGGAAACCATTTGTAGTTTTACAAAACCATGGGCAAAACAACCATGCCAAATGTTACCCACAACCAAGTTAAAATAGCATTTTCGTCCATAATTTTGTCCTCTAGTTTAGACCCCCATTAAATTCATACAATGAGTTGTTTATACTCAAAAATAACCCTCCTATATTCTAATAGGGACAAGGCACATTTTTAACAACTCATACACCTTTTTCCAACACATAAACATGTGGAGAACTACCACAAACAAATTCTAGAATTTTCCGGAAAAAGCTTGCAAGGTTGAGACACAATTCTCAACATTCTCCCACTTGTCGAACACCTTGCAAGAGTCAGGGGATCCAAAGTGTCATGGACTTAATTGCTAGGGGCCGAGAGCCCCATAGACTCTGAACAACATTTGAATTTCTCTGTGCTCATGGGCTTAGTTAATGCATCAACAACATTCACCAAAGTCTCCACCTTCTCCAGCTTCACCTTGTCATCCTCGACCATATCTCTCACAAAATGAATTGTACATCAATGTGCTTGGTCCTGGCATGAAATGTCAGGTTCTTCGCTAGGCAGATTGCACTCTGACTGTCACTATAAATTGTCACTGCACCCTGTTTGAACTCTATATTTGAACACAATCTCTTTAGCCAGATGGCTTCCTTGCAGGCATGAGTAGCTACCATATACTCTGCCTTTGTAGTGGACAAAGCGACCACAACTTGTCGCTTGCTCATCCAACTGATTGCACCACCGAATAATGTAAACACATATGCACTGGTGGATCTTCTTCTATCAACATCACCGGCCCAGTCTGAATCCATGTAGACTTGAATATCCAAGGAATGCTCATTTCCTGTTCCATGAAAACATATAGAGTACTCTGAGGTACCCCGCAAGTATCTGAAAACTCTTTTTACTGCATCCCAATGTGCTCTTCCTGGATTAGACATGTAACGGGAAAGTACTCCCACTGCTTGGGCAATGTCTGGTCTTGTACAGACCATAGCATACATCAAACTTCCAACAGCACTCTAATATGGTACTTGACTCATCTCTTCCATCTCCAATGGGGATGTAGGACACTGTGAGCTAGAAAGATTTGTTCCCATAGTAACAGGAACACTCAATGGTCTGGAATCCTGCATATTGAATCTTCTCAGAATAGTACCAACATACTTACTCTGGCCTAGCCAAAGCTTTTTGTTTTTCCTATCTCTTATAATCTCCATTCCCAGAATATGCCTTGCTGCACCAAGATCTTTCATTTCAAACTTTGCTGAGAGCTGAGATTTTAATTCTGCAATCAAACCTTTTCCTTTGCCAATAAACAACATGTCATCAACATATAAGGCAATAACCAGGAAATAATCACCATCAGACTTGTAATATATACAATGATCAGATTTAGATCGCACAAATCCCAAACTCAAAACATATGTATCAAACTTTTGGTACCACATCCTAGGACTTTGTTTTAAACCATACAAGGATTTCTTCAACTTACAGACCAAATGACTTTTACCTTTCACCACAAAGTGCTCTGGCTGTGTCATATAAATTTCTTCCTCCAAATCTCCATGAAGGAAAGTTGTTTTCACATCCATCTGCTCAACCTCTAGATCATAAGCAGCTACAATAGAAAGTAAAAATCGAATGGATGTCGTTTTTGCTAAAGGAGAAAAAATTTCACCATAATCAACTCCTGCAACCTGGGAGTAACCTTTTGCAACCAAACATGCTTTATACTTCTCAATGCTTCCATTTGAACCCATCTTCCTTTTGAACACCCATTTACAACCAACAGGCTTCCGTCCTTCAGGCAATGGTACAAGGTCCCATGTGTCATTCTTCTTAAGAGCTGCCATCTCTTCTTCCATGGCTATTTTCCAAGACTCTAAATCATTCATACCAAGAGCCTCTTCTACAAATCTCAGTTCATCAATATTAGCATTCAAAGCAAATATACACCTCCAATCATCAGGAGAATATCCATACCTTTCTAGTGTTTTCCTCTGTCTACTAGACCTTCGAACAAGATCTGGTTCAAGTTCAAGTTCTCCCTCTTCCTCTGATGATTCAGAACACGTAGAGCTCTCCTCAACATCTTGTCTTTCTAAGGGCCTCGATTCAACTTTCTCAGGTGTAGCAGGCAGTTGAATCACATCTTTCTTTTCTTCCATCTGTTCTGGCTGCACTATAACAAAAGAAGGCTTAGTTTCTCTAAAAATAACACTTCTGGAATAAAATACCTTTTGTGCAACAGGATCCCAAAGCTTGCATCCTTTCATATCATAACTATATCCAATGAAGATACATTTGACAGCTTTGTTGTCCAATTTTGTCCGCTTCTCCTTTGGCACATGAGCATATGCCTCACAACCAAACACTCTCAGATGTCTAAGTGAATGCTTGTGGCCCAACCACACTTCCATTGGCATCTTATCAACAAGAGTTGATGTAGGAGACCTGTTTATCAGGTAGCAAGCAGTGGCTATAGCTTCAGCCCAGAACTTTTGTTCCAGTCTAGCTCCACTCAGCATACTCCTAGCCTTCTCCATCAAGGTCTTGTTCATTCTTTCTACAACTCCATTCTGCTGTGGAGAATATGGAGTCGTCTTCTCTCTTTTAATACCACAATCTTTACAAAATGTGTCAAAATCATTAGAGCAATATTCACCACCATTATCAGTTCTCAAACACTTTATCTTCTTTCCAGTCTGCAACTCAACCATTGCTTTAAATTCTTTGAAACGACTGAAAACTTCAGCTTTACTCCTAAGAAAATAAACCCATGTTCTTCTACTGAAATCATCAATGAAAGAAACATAATAAACTGATCTACCAATAGAAGAAACATCAACTGGACCAAATACATCTGAATGGATAAGATCCAAAATACATGAAGACTTATGAGAACTCGAGTAAAACTGAATACGATTTTGTTTACCATAGATACAATGCTCACAAAAATCAAACTCAAGATTGCAGTCATTCAACCCATCAACAAGGTTTTTATTTTTCAAGGTCCATAGACCCTTCTCACCTATGTGGCCAAGTCTTTGGTGCCATAACATGGTCTTCTCTATAGGTAACTTTGATTTGGTAGATAGAGCACCCTTGGGTACCCAAAAACCATGACCATATGTTGAAAGAGAAACCCTCTCCTTCTCCAACAAAGTAGTCATTTTCACAATCTTATCAGAAGTACTATTGCACTCAACCGTGCATGCATCAAGCTGGTACAATGTACCCAATCTGCTTCCTCTTGCTATTACCATAGCACCTCCCACCATTTTCACACCTGCTTCAGAAAACTATACAAGCACACCCACATCTATTAGTTTGCTAACAGATAACAAATTTCTTGCTAGTCCCGAGATATGCAAGACACCATCAAATCTTCTAATTCTACCATCAGAAAATTTCACACGAATACTTCCACGACCAACAATATCAAGAACAGAGTTATCACCCAAATACACCTTACCACCATCAAAATTTTCATACTTACTAAACCAGTTTCTATTAGGAGTCATGTGGAAAGATGCACCTGAGTCTATCAACCATGCATTGTCACCTGCATGAGTGGCCAAGGCTGCGATGAAAGCATCTCCATCTTCCTTCTCGGACTCAGAATCAGAATCTTGCTTCTTCTTCTTCTTCTTCTTCTCCTCTTTGCAGTCCTTTCGGAAGTGTTCGGGTTTGCCACAATTCCAGCAAATTACCTTGGACTTACCAGGAGATTTTGATCTCCCCTTATTCTTGGACTTAGAACGGCCATGCTGCTTTTCATTCTTGCCTCTTTCTTTTGGTCTTCCTTGAACACTCAAAGCCTCTTTGGCATTCAGAGAGACCTTCCTTCTCATCTCCTCAGAAAGTAGAGAACCAACAACGTCCTCCATCTTCAAGACAACGGAAGTGCTCCCTATGGCCATGACAAGGCTGTCCCATGAGTCTGGCAACGAACATAGCAAGATTTGGCACCTTTCTTCTTCATCCATTTTCACCCCAACTGAGGTCAACTGAGTCACCAACATATTAAAGCTTTCCAGATGCTCAGAAATTCGTCCACCTTCTTCCATTCTCAAGGAATACAACTTCTTCCTCAAGAAAATCTTGTTCACAAGTGATTTCGCTTGATAGATCTCACTTAGCTTCTTCCAAAGCTTCTTTGCAGTAGATTCTTCATGGACATTAATCAGAATTGAGTCAGCAAGACACAATCTGATGAGACCTTTAGCTTTTCTACTAGTCACATCATATTGTGTGTACTTAAAGTTGATCCGTGGCCTCAGCAGACTCTCATCCGCCTCACATCCTATAGATCTCGAATACCCACGATCTTCCATCTTCACCTATTATCCAAAGTTTGTGCTAGAAAATCTTTCTACATCAATTAACGTGCTTGCCATCTTACAATCCCGCAATACAAAAGAAAACCGCATGGGCTCCCACTAAAACCTTGATTGTTTAAAACCCCTCGGCACTACCAAATAGAACTAAACTCGCCAGTTCGAAGTACTTCACTTGTAAGGAAGTTAAAGGTATGTTGAATTGCTTCCTACGCTTAATCTAGAGGACGATGCACCAACTTACTATTAAGCAGATTTCAATGGACAACAAAGGAGCAATGAAATATCACAATAAACATAACACTGTAATACTGCGGGGAACCCTTCCGGGAGAAAAACCCCACCCTCCAAAACTAGCACAATGTATTATCAAATCAAGAAGATTACAATACACTTGCAATGCAAGTTTTTACAGGAGCGCATCACCACAATTCGAACTTGGACTCAGAGAGACTCCTTCTAGCACTCAGTCTTGCAAACTGAACTTGATGATACAAACACCTCCCCAAGCCCTCCTTTTATAGTGATTTACAACCTAGAAACCATTTGTGGTTTTACAAAACCATGGGAAAAACAACCATGCCACATGTTACCCACTTGTCACTTGTAACTTCCAAGATGGGAAACCAACCAAGTTAAAATAACATTTTCGTCCATAATTTTGTCCTCTAGTTTAGACCCCCATTAAATTCATACAATGAGTTGTTTATACTCAAAAAACAACCCTCCTATATTCTAATAGGGACAAGGCACATTTTTAATAACTCATACACCTTTTTCCAACACATAAACATGTGGAGAACTACCACAAACAAATTCTAGAATTTTCTGGAAAAAGCTTGCAAGGTTGAG
>VDFB02018642.1:0-21301 GCA_007258455.2 Sequoia sempervirens | reverse complement strand
AAGAAGTGAAGCAAGGGTGGCCATAGCATCAGCTGCTTTGTTCTCAGCCCTAGGGATTTGCTGAAAGGTGACAAAAGTAAAATACCGCCTCAATGAATCAACCATTTTTTTGTAAGGTACCAACTTGTCATCTTTTGTTTGGTATTGTTCATTGACTTGGTTGATGATCAGCTGAGAATCCCCATAGATATGTAGTTTTGTGATATTCCACTCTATAGCCATTTTTAGTCCATTTGTCAAAGCCTCATACTCAGCTATGTTGTTTGTGCATGGAAAGAGTAACTTGTAAGATTTAGGAATAGTATACCCATGAGGAGAAACAAACAACACACCAGCTCCAGAACCATTTTGCATGCATGAACCATCAAAGAATAGTTTCCAGGATCTTTCAGTCATGTACATAAGATGCTCATCTGGAAAGTTGACTTGAATGGGCATATTATCTTGAATAGGAAAATTAGCCAGTTGATCTGCAATAGCTTGGCCTTTGATTGTTTTGCGCTCAATATACTCTATGTCAAATTCAGAAAGAATCATCATCCATTTAGCAAGTCTACCCGTGAGAGCAGCTTTACCGAGCAAGTATTTGAGAGGATCAATTTTTGATATGAGGTGTATGGTGCGCGCGAGCATATAGTGTCACAATTTTTGAGAAGCAAACACTACTGCGAGGCAAGCTTTTTCAATACTAGTATAATAAACCTCATAAGAAACAAGAGTGTGACTAATATAATATATGGCCCTTTCTTTCCCTTGTTCATCTAATTGAGCTAACAATGCCCCCAGTGAAGATTCAGTAGCTGAGACATAAAATGAGAGGTTTTCCTAGAATGGGAGGCATTAAAATGGGAGGATTTGCCAAGTATTCTTTAATTTGATCCATGCTCTTTTGGCAATCCTCATTCCAGACACATTGAACACCTTTATGCAATTTTTTGTTGAAAGGTTGTGCTCTATCTGCCAATTGTGAAATAAACCTCCTTATGGATTGAAGGCGCCCTTGAAGACTCCTCATTTGGCTGACATTTTTGGGAGGTGGCATATTTATAATGGCTTGAACCTTTTCAGGGTCCACTTCTATTCCTTTAGCTGAAATGATGAATCCCAATAATTTGCCAGAAGTAACACCAAATGCACACTTTTTGGGTTTAATCTTAGTTGAAATTGTTCCATGCAATCTAGAATCACTTCTAAATCAGCCAAATGTGTTCCTCTTCTCTTAGACTTAGCCAGGGTGTCATCCACATAATCTTCCATATTCTTATGCATCATGTCATGGAAGATGGTTGTCATAGCTCTTTGGTAAGTAGCTCCTGCATTTTTCAATCCAAAGGGCATGACATTCCAACAATAAGTACCCTAGGCACATGTGAATGCAATCTTTTCTTGATCCTCAGGAGCTATCTTGATCTGATTATACCCAGAAAAACCATCCATCAAAGAATAGATCTCATATCCTGCTGTCATGTCCACTATCATGTCTATGTTAGGAAGTGGAAAATCATCCTTTGGGCATGCTCTGTTAAGATCTCTAAAGTATGTGCAGATTCGAATGGTTTTATCAGGTTTAGAAACAGGTACAATGTTGGAAATCCAGTCAGCATAGTCTATGGCTCTAATGAATCCTGCACCAAGGAGCTTTTCTAATTCAACTTTCACTAAAAGAGCTATATGAGGGTGCATTTTTCTCAACTTCTGTTTGACTGGTTTCACACCTCGAGCTATGGACAAATGATGCATAATGAGATTAGTGTCCAACCCCTCGCATGTCCGGAGTATGTCCATGCAAAATACTTCCTTCTTTTGGAGGAACTCCTGTGATAGGCTTCTTTCTTCGTGTGATAAAGATTTAGCCAAGTGTACAATTTTGAACTTCCTCTCTGTGCTCCAAATTACGCCTTAGTTCAACCAATACTCCATGATCTATCCCTGAAATAGCTTTGGGAGACTATCAAGTACCTTTATCCGTAGGTGTTTCTAGGAGTACTTTCACCTTTGGATACGCTTCTTTATTTACTTTTTGACTCGGCGAATCGCCACACATAGTGGTTTCCATCGTAACTCTTATTCTTTTCTTTTTATCTTGTGACTAAGGTACTTGATGTCGGGTTCTGTCATACTGGTAGCCGGTTCACTGGTGGAAGAGACTATAGGTTCAATGGCATTTAGATAGCAGGTGATCTCATAGTCATTGTGAAATGTCAAGAGTTGAGGCTCTTGGTAACGTTGAGACCAATCAATAAGGTTGGGGTGAACAAGGGGTAGGTTAATGACCGGTTCAAGATTAAGGATATAGGTGGTGTCATCTCTAGTGACTGTAGAATTGGAATTTGTCAAGTTTCTAAAGTGTCTAAACGACTTATCCTAGCAAGCTTAAGAATCGCTCTACTAATGCCATGTGTTCCAATTTTGGGTCTAACACATGACTCGCCGGGCTACATCAGCTTATAACCTCATACATGGACAAATATCCATATCCAAGTCAACTGTTGCATCTGAGAGTGAATCCCATTCAAACTCATGAGAGTCTATTTCTGAATTATTGTTGGAGCCTCGTGATGTAGAAGCCTCAAGATTTGGAAGAGGCTCCTCTCCTCTAGCAATTTGCTCAATCACAAAATTATCTAAATTATCACCATCCATTGCAGCTGGGATGGAGACACTATCCATAGTCAATATTGCATTCATACAGTCACTATCTATTGCAAATGAGATAGGAGGACTATCTTCCCAAAGGAGATTTGTTGAAGGTATCCAATCATCTGTTATGTCTTGTTGATTGGTCAAATCTGGTACATATTCTATGTCATCTTTACTATCCCGCCTATCAGAAATGGGGACAGTGCATTTATTGTTGTTCATAAAGCCTAGGCCAACCGGTTTCTTAGACTTACATGCAAAAAGATCATGACTGAGTGGTTCGGCTCTAGCATCTAACCTGTGACTAAGAGGGCCATATCCTGGATAACCCATCTTCTTGACAAAAGTATATCCTCTCCCATAGGACTTTAGGAGAGGGGAGAAATTTCACCGTGCTGGTATTTCTCCTCTTTGTAGCATCCACCCCGGGCCAGCTACTTCCTCTTTTTCATCTTGTATTGGTACCGAGGGATTCAAATAAACTTAATAAATAGTGTCATTGCTGAAGATGATGGTTTCATCTCCTGTGAAGGCTTTCCATATGTTCTAGGGGAAACAGGAATCTTTGCAAAAGAGTCAAGTTGATACCCCCATGCCAAGGTCTACTGACTTAAATTTGTTTTGACAGTCTGCTAAAGTTGTTTCATAATCCTCTGCTGCTCGGTTAAGAGGGACATGAACATTAGCTGAGATTGAGTTAATTGATAAGGTGTTATCCCCTGGTATGCAAATTTTTGTTCCATTATAGGGGAACTTAACACACTGGTGGTAGGTAGACGACACTGCCTGCATATCATGAATCCATGGTCTACCCAGTAAAATGTTGTATGCAAGGTGTCCAGTATCAACAATTTGAAACAAGATATCTTTTTCAACTGGGCCAATCCTGACAGGAAGGACAGCCAATCCCTTAGAACTTCGTTCTGCCTCATCATAGGCCTTCATGGTGATCTTCTTTCTAGTGTCGATCACTTGCTCTGAATAGCCCAAAGTTTTTAACAAATTCAAAGTACAGATATTTAACCCAAAGACCCCCTCAATCAACACACCGACATCTGCTCTTAAGGGAATCATGACTTCAATGTGAAGGGCAAGATTGTGTGGATGGCTTAGACGGTCATCATCTTCAGAGAAAGAAAGGCAATGTGGGCTAGTAATGTGATTCACCATGCCTTGGAATTGGTCTATATCAATGTTGTTGGGGACATTTGATGTGCGCAAAGCGTCCTCAAGGATCTGCTTATGCCTAGGGGACAACTCTAGAAGCTCTAAGATTGAGATATGTGCCGGAGTTTTCTGTAACTGATCTACAAGATTGTAGTTTGGTTTGAGAGCAATGGTGGACTTTATAGTGACATTCTTGGATGCCACTTGCTTGGATTTGTTGGATGGACCTGAACTAGGCCCTCTGAGAATAATAGGGGCTTGACTCCTGGTAACATCATTAAGGGCTTGGGAAGATAACCTAGAATGAGGACCTCTCACACCACAACAAAGTTGGTTGTCAAAAAAATAGGAGAGTCATAACCATGCTGGTTCCTACTCCTTATCATTAACACTTGGCTCCACAACTTCAAGCATGTTTATCACATTTTCTCACACAGATAGGTGTAGTTGATTGCACTTTGCCATTCATGGATTTAGAGGTTTCCCTTTGGTCGTACTAGTAAAGGTTCCTTAAAAGCCTTATGATCAGCATTGGTATTTAGGCCATCAACTTGAAGCTTTCCAATTTCTATAAAATCTTGGACGATATGTTTTAATTTCCAACAGTTTTCAACAGTATGGCCGGGGCCATTATGAAATTTACATAATGCCTTGTCATCCCACCAATGTGGCTTAGGATCTGGAATGTGAAATTTTGCAGGATCCTGAGGATGTGCCAAGTTGTTAGCAATGAGAGTTTTGAGAATATCCTCATATGTGTCACCCAATTTGGTAAATTGCCGCTTCTGGTTTTTGGGCCTTTTCTGATATCTTGGTTTACTTTCTTGTTGTGGAGGTGCATTAAGCTTCATTGCTTGCACAGCCTTAGTCAAATTAAGAACACTTTGATCTCTTGATTGGGAAGAATCCACAACTCCATCATTGACAACTTGTTTGTTTTTGTTCCAATTGTTGTTCTTCCCTTTATCCCTATTGTTGTGTTGACCATTGTTGGTATTATTGTTATGTCTGGTCAAAATGCCTTGTTCTTTTAGAACATCCTCAATGCGGCATGCAGTTTCAATCATGGTATCAAAGGAAGTGAAGACTATATTTTTGATCTCATGTCTCATTTCAGACACCAAATTACTAACAAGTATGTCAATCTTTTCATCCTCATGGAGTTCCTAGGATACCGAGAGCATTGTCTCCTCCACCTTTGCAAGAAGGTAACAAAGGGTTCCCCCTGATTTTGTTTCAAGTTGCATAGGTCCAACATAGTAACAGGTCTTGACATATTATATGCGAAGTGTTGAACGAATCTATGAACAAGTTCTCTAAAAGTCTTGACAGGAGGAGTGATATTGGTAAACCATTCCATTGCTTGTCCTTTAAGACTCCTAGGGAACAACTCCCTCATCAAATAGGAGTCATCCTGATGGAATTCAAAGTTCATAGTATAGAACTGACGCACATGGTCGTGTGGATCACCACTGCCATCATATTTATCGTATTGTGGGAATTCCACCCTCTTGGGAAAATCTTTCATACTCACACTCTTGTCAAATGGATTAGGACAAATTGAGTCTAGTGAGAATGAGCTCTTAGGTTGCATCATTTTCTCCATCATTTGCTTCATTTGGTGGATTTCTTCCTCTTGAGAGGGATTTTGCTTTTGTATTTTGTTGTCCACATCAAAATTATAAGGGACTCTGGCACCCTTGTTGATTAGACTTTCCAAGAACTTATCTTTGTTTTGTTCCAAATACCTCTCCACATACTGTTGGAAGATAGGATCTTGTTGTATTCGCATGAAGTCTTGAGTATCAAAATCATAATGTGAGCTACCACCTCCATGTTGGGAACCAGGATGTACATGTTGGGAGTGTGGTCTTGAATTTCTGGGAGGAGTTTGCCTCCTATAGTGAGCATACTGAGAGGCCCTTCTTCCTCTAGGACTAGGAGATCTAGAAGGGGTCCTTGACCGCCTTCTACTTCTTGGTGTTCTGGAAGGGGTGGAGGGAGGAGAATTATGTCCACTGCTAGCACCCCTTGTATTGTATTGTTTGTTTAATTGGTGGGCTAACTGCCTATCTTGCTCCTCTTGAGCAAGTTTCCTTTGTACTTCCAATAAAGCTTGGCTCTCTTCCTCAAGTTGTCTAAACTTTTCTTGCTTTGCAGCTTGTTCATCTAGAAAGGCTTTCTTTTCACATTCAATTCTTTTGAGCCTATCACTTGTGAACCTTGAGGTATGTTGAAGTGGTGAGCTTGGTCTAGACTGTTTGAACAAGTCATTGGTATACGTTGTATTGACATGAGCATTACGAGGTTCATTGTCTTGGTCTTCATGTTGTGACCATTGTTCTTGGTGAGCTCGTCTCTTATACCTTTCATCCCGTTGATGGGCATCCAAATATCTTGTATTAATGAGGGGTGAACCAGGTTGATCATCATGAGAAGAATTTCCAAATATCATGTTGTTTCTGTGTTGTTCATAGATATCATCAAGATCTTGATCCATGGCTTCCCTCTCCCGCCGAGTGACAGTATAACTCATATCCATACCTGAGTGGGAAGGTGCTGAGGGGGTACTCAAGTCACTAAAATGGCTCTTTGGGTCAAAATAGGTTTCAGATTGAATCCTAGGTGACAGGTCAAATATTGGTTCCTTTTTCTTTCTCTTTTAACGAGTCTGAACTGGGGGTAGTTGGTTGAAGACTATCCGAGTATTCCTTGGCTCACTTGATATCTTGCTGTGGACCTATGAAAGGAAAGTCTGGCAAACAAAAAATTCTAAGAAACGCCATCACCAAACTAGGCTAGTAAAAGTTTTCTCTTGTCCGGGAGAGATGGTGAAATAGAACTGCTGTAAATAGGTGCAAACTAACACTGCCACAGAGGTGCTCAATTCTTGGGTGAACACCCCAGCACATATGGATCAGGAGGATGACTTACACAAATTGTACTGAGTTTGAATTGTATGAAAATGGGTGGACAAGGAGACTACCAGCACTCTCCAAGTGTGTTATCAAAGAGTCTAAAAATTTATCTATTCGACAGGAACAATTCCTAATTTGCCAATCTCAAGCAAAATCGCTTATGAGATCAAGGATCACTAATTCAAAAGGTCAAGGACACATAAACCCTAAATACAGAACAAGTCTCTAAAACTGGGACAAGTCACCTAATCGAAGAACTTAGTATTTCAGTTTGTTGTTTATTTTCAAAGACTACATCCGTGATTTTGATCAAGCTCATAGGTTTCAATCAGATAAGTTGTGATACAAAAAGTAGTCGATAATAGATCTATCAAGGAAAAAGCAACTTGATAGTATCGGGGGAAGTCTTGTTTGAAGATGTTTGGACAATGTTTAAGACTCAAAAATAAACACATAGCTGAGGTCCTACCAAAGAAAATGTAGGTGAGAAGTCAAACTCTTTGCCCGCTATTGCTTATAAGGTGATGCGGACCTCATTAATGTGCCTCGTGTCACCCCCCCAGGAGGGCTCGTTTTGGTGGGCTTCAGCACCCACGAGGGCCACCAAAGGCCTTTGTAGCAGTGGGGCTGTCGCAACCGCCTCTCCCAAACGCCCAAAGTGTGTATGCCTATGATGGGAATTCCCGCGCGATCACCTGAGAGATTCTTCCCTCCTTTGGCGTAAAGATTATGACTCTTCGGAGGTGAATCGGGTAGGAAACTAACTAAGAGGTTTTTACTTGGCTTCCGTTCACAATAACCTTCGATGCCTCTGATACAGAGCTCGGGCCTCGCAGCCACACCAACACCTGAAAATCACACACCCCCGCAAGCAGGGCTCAGAGCGGCGCCGCTTAGTGCAATAAACAGAGCTTTTCCATGATGATCGTCCAAGTCATGGAAAAGAAGTTACTATGGTCTTGGAGTCTTTAGACTCAACAAGACGTTCTTTATTATAGTGAGGTGGAATCACCGGCGATAGGTGTGTACTCACTTGGGTCATTCTCGGAGGTTCAACTTCCGACAGGCCCTCTAAAGGTGACACTAGACATGGCTCGGATTCGGGTTTCTGATTTTCTGATTCTTCCAAAAGGAGAAGAGCATACTTCTCTAGCCCGTCTCTTTACCCAAACACGCTAAACAACCTTAATCACCGAGCTAGTTTCACTTCACCAAATCCACACGCTTTTGGGTTTCTGATTCTCTCAATGAGAGAAGAGCATAATCCCCTGACGAGTGAAAGTGCTAAAGATTCACTACCTTGCTCCGCTCCCTAAGAGTTCGTCATATGAGTAAGATCATTAGGAGCCTGGATTTGTCCATGGTCATCACCCCCATGTAACAAAGAGCCAAATTCCCTACTCACTATCGAAACTCCTAAGAATTTTAACGAAGCCCTAATTAGACTATGTGAATTGAAAAGCAGGAAAACAAACACAATATTTTTTTAAATAGGATCTTTGACAAGCGTAAGTGTTTGTTTTCAAGTCTTTGTCGCGCGTCCTGCAATCAAACCGTTAGTGTGTTTCAAGTTCTCTGACTGGCGTCCTGCAGAAACTGTTATGCTCTGGAAAAAAAATTTAAAAGAACTAGAATTAAAAAATCTAATTTAATCTAGTCAAAATTTAATCTAAAAGGAATTAGTTAACAAAACTAAAATTAAACTAAATTAATCTAATACTAAACTAAAAATTTAAAACAAAACTAATCTAAATTAATAAAATTAAAAAAATCTAATCTAAATTAAAAAAAATTCTAATCTAAATTAATAATTCTAATTTAAATTAATAAAGTTAAAAAATCTAAAGTAAAAAAATCTAATTTAAATTAACAAAGTTAAAGAATCTACTTTAAATTAAAAAAATCTAATTTGAATTTTAGAAACTAAAAAAAGTATCTAATTTAAAAATCTAAATTAAAGTCTAAACCAAACTAACTAAAAATTAAACTAAATTAAGATTAAAAACTAAATTATAATTAAAACTAAACTAAATTAAAAACTAAATTAAAACATGCATAAAAATCTTCAAATTTTATTTCTGAAAAATCTGTTTATAATGAGTAGATAAAAACAGAAACCCAGAAATTTTTTGAAGCAAAAAATAAAACCCAGAAATCGTTTTTTGATCCAGCAAGCAGAAGATGAAAAAAATATATTTTTTTAAACATTTAGCCAGGTGAAAAATGACGCGCGACAGTTTTTGTGTAGCTATTTTCTTCAGATCTGTGAAAGAAATAAAAAAACTGAAAGATACCCAGATCGGATTTTGACCCTGGCTACAAAACCCAGAAATCGTTTTTCCTGCAACTGAGTGGAAGCTGGATTAATGAATCAAAACTAAAAACGAAATTAAAAACTAAACTAAAAATTAAAAATTAAAAACTAAATTAAATTAAAAACTAAATTAAAAATGAACTTTAAAAACTAAATTAAAAACTAAATTAAATTAAAAACTAAAAATTAAAAATGGTGGGCGCCAAAATGTATAACTGAAAATATGTTATACTTCTGTGAATCCTTACATGCAAGGATACTCAATAATGAGTCCTTGCAAATCGATTCACAGCTCTCTATCCAAGAAGAGCAGGGATTGATATTGTAGCCCTCAGACTAACCCTGTTACCCCTGCAAATACAATTTCGGAATGAGAGACTCAAAGAGGAGAAGCAAGAATGCCAATCTCCATGAATCCTGTTCTTGCAATGCAACAATGAAAACTAATCTAAATGGCTGTAAAATGTAATAAACCAAACTAATTTATTGAAATGAAACTTAATCTACATGCAATGTCATAAATGAATTATTTTGTAAATTAATCTACTATGAAGATTAAGCTAAAATGTAATATTAAACTATATGCTCTAAAAATAAGATGCTTATATAATCAAACTAATGTAATCTCAAATGATAAAATTCAAATTTGTAGCATAAGTCTAATGTAAAAATTCATGATTTTTGAAATGAGAATGAGA
Organism: Sequoia sempervirens; assembly: GCA_007258455.2. NCBI lineage: Eukaryota > Viridiplantae > Streptophyta > Pinopsida > Cupressales > Cupressaceae > Sequoia > Sequoia sempervirens. Next base: position 11,564 of record VDFB02018642.1, on the reverse strand, counting down.
GGGCTCATTTTATAGGCAAACGTAGAATTGAAGGCAAATTCAGAAGCAATGTGGGATAAATAGAAAAATAGAAACAAATCTTGATTGTAATTCTTTTTTTAGTTTATTTCCTTTTTAACTGATTTGTTTCCTTTTTTTCATCACAGGATATTCTTGAGAGGATATTTCATTTATTTTCATTTAATTTAAGATGATAAATATTCCTTTAATAAAATAAAACAAGATTATGTACTTTAGAAATGAATATTAATAAAAATAAAATAAAATAAGATGATAATATCTCTTTAACCCATTTGTTTCCATTTTTCACGATATTCTCGAGAGGATATTTCATTTATTTAATTCTACTCTAAGATGATAATATCTCTTTTAATAAAATAAAATAAGATTATGTACCTAGAAATGAATATTAATAAAATAAAATAAAAATAAGATTATGTAACTAGAAATGAATATTAATAAAATAAAATAAATAAGATGATAATATCTCTTTAACCCATTTGTTTCCATTTTTTCTACCACAGATATTCTCAGAGATATTTCATTTATTTTAATTAATTTAAGATGATAATATCTCTTTTTAATAAAATAAAATAAGATTATGTAATTTAGAAATGGAAGGCTAATAAAATAAAAATAAAATAAGATTATGTAATTTAGAAATGAATATTAATAAAATAAAATAAAAAATAAGATGATAATATATCTTTTTATTCTCATGAATCCTTACATGCAAGGATACTCAATAATGAGTCCTTGCAAATCGATTCACAGCTCTCTATCCAAGAAGAGCAGGGATTGATATTGTGGCCCTCAGATTAACCCTATTACCCCTGCAAATACAATCTCGGAACGAGAGATTCAAAGAGGAGAAGCAAGAATGCCAATCTCCATGAATCCTGTTCTTGCAATGCAACAATGAAAACTAATCTAAATGGCTGTAAAATGTAATAAACCAAACTAATTTATTGAAATGAAACTTAATCTACATGCAATGTCATAAATGAATTATTTTGCAAATTAATCTACTATGAAGATTAAGCTAAAATGTAATATTAAACTATATGTTCTAAAAATAAGATGCTTATATAATCAAACTAATGTAATCTTAAATGATAAAATTCAAATTTGTAGCATAAGTCTGATGTAAAAATTTGTGATTTTTGAAATGAGAATGAGAGGGCTCATTTTATAGGCAAAAGTAGAATTGAAGGCAAATTCAGAAGCAATGTGGGATAAATAGAAAAATAGAAACAAATCTTGATTGAATTCTTTTTAGTTTATTTCCCTTTTAACCGATTTGTTTCCATTTTTCATCACGGGATATTCTTGAGAGGATATTTCATTTATTTTATTTAATTTAAGATGATAATATCTCTTTTAATAAAATAAAATAAGATTATGTAATTTAAAATGAATATTAATAAAATAAAATAAAATTATTTAATTAAAAATAGATTTAATTAAATAGCATCATTTTATTTAAGTAATATTAACTTCAATTAAATCACATTATTTTATTTATTAAAAGGGATTTATTTCTTTTGATTAAATAAAATTAATGAAGCATTCAAACCTTAGGGAAAATTGAAACATTTGAAATAGTTATGAATTGATTGAGAAATTTGATTTGAAAATGCGACAATCATTGATTCAGAAAGTTGATGTTGACAAATTAAATAAATGGGGCCCAAAGTCTAGGTGGCCATTTTAGGTTGCATACACATAGTTAGATTAGGTTTTCTTCTATTTTGTTTTTCTTTTGCTTTGGGTAGAGTAGGTTTTCTTGGTTTAGAGTAGGTTGCTTTCTTCCTTGCTCTTGCTTTGGGTTTTCTTGCTCTCTTCGGGAATTTTTACATCTGTATGGAAATCATTATGATTAGCAGGAAATTTTTTGAATATTTCTTTTACAAACTCTACTCATCCTTCTAGAGTCAGTTGGTGAAGGTCTTTTCGACTAAGGATTTGTTTTATGATTAGATTCAATGTTAGCAAATCAATGAAGACAATAAACCCAAAGCAATTACAAAATACAATGGAAGTAAACAAAAGAATGATTATACCAGAAAACTGCCGAGACCTCCATGATTCACTTTTGTAACACCTTCTAGCTTGCTAGTTGATGTGTTGCCCTCAGATTCATCATGCGAGCAATCTGAAATAAAAGTCTAAGTCCTATAGCAAGCTTTGAAGGATTTGATCAATGCCTAAATGCCTAAGAAAATATGAGTAAAAAGCCTACCAAGACTAAATGAAGTAAGATGACAAATGTTGCGATGTCTAATGTCTAAAATCCAATGCCTCCTTATGTCTAAAAATGAGAGAAAAATGACATTTTATAGAAAATGCCATTTTGAACGGATGGATGAGATTGAATGCCAATAAGATGTCTTAATCAACGGCCAAGATTGAATGTTGTAGTATGGACTAGGGTTAGGTCAAAATTAGGGCAATGACAAGAAATGAAGGGTTGAGATTGAATTATGAGATAATTCAATCAAAGGATGAATTTAAATGAGATGTCAAGAGATAATATTTGATGTGGAAGATAAAATTGGCATGGACAAAGAGGTGATAGGATAAATTAAATACTAAAAATTATTTAATTTAGGTGGCAAATAAATAATTAAATAATAAAGATATTATTTAATTATAGAGGAATGTGACAAAAGGAATCATTTTGAATTAAATAATGATTTAATTCAAAATTCAAGAGAGTGGACCAAATTAAATAAATAAAATTTATTTAATTTAATGAGAGAAGAGGCTAATGAATAATTAAATAATTAAAATAATTATTTTATTATAGTAGAAAGTGGACAAAAATTAAATAAATAAGAATTTACTTAATTTTAGAAAGAAGACTTAATTAGTGATGTAATTAAATAAATAAAATTTATTTAATTAATCAGGGAGGAATAAAGATAGAAAATAAATTAATTAAATAATTAAAATTATTTAATTAATAGAAGAATTATGACTTTAGAAAATATTAAATAATTAAAAATTATTTAATTATGAAGAATGAAAGGGTAAAATGATGGAGAATTTAGATGTCGCAAGCCTAGGACAATTTTTAGTGTCTACATTTTGCCCCTCTTTGTCATAATGTAGCATGTCACATTGTGACAAAGAAAATAAGTCCAAAAATATGCCCTAGTGCAAAATAAGATGAGGAAGAATGAAGAGGAGGGTTACGATATGCCCCCTCGAGAGGAAAGACGGGTTCCAAGAACATGGGTGTGCTCTCGAAATGGACTAGAAGACTAGAATATGAAGAGACAAAGGAATGTTAGTGCAAAAGATATGGATGATGAAGATGCAGACTAGATGAAAGAATCCTTCAAAACTTCTAGTAGGACTTTAATATTTATTGCTCTTAATCATCATTGGGCAGTAAAAATGACACAAATGGACAACAAACACCATGATATGACATAGATCAGGGTGTGCAAGGTCATCCACTTGAAAAATAGACAGTCACATACAAGGATGATAATGACTCATACTAAGAGCGTGATTGCCCCAATATTTTTGCCATAATCAACCACAAGCAGAAAAAGACAAAGACAAATCATGAAACGTCGTTGCTTCTCTAAATCCTGTTTCCAGGACATCCTTGAGAAACTAGCAACATGCTTGTCAAAATATAAAAATAGAGCCCTTATCATGATACGTCATTTTTCTAAATCCGAGGATCAGGGCCTCGCTGAAAAACTAGTAGTCATGCATGTCAATTGTCATGATACGTCGCTGCTTCTCTAAATCCTGTTAGTGGGATCTCACTGAAAAACTAGTAACATGCTAAAAGCCAACCTACAAATGTCCAATGTTTTTCAAGTGCGTCTGGATATCTGTTGTTCTAATGTGATAATAATGAGATGCTAGAGTGTCAAAGCTTTGATGATGCCAAGATGAAAAATGTCGAGAATTGTCGAATTCAGGAAGGACACATCCTAAATAATGTTGATGTCAAGAGGATTGATCCCTAAACGTCAAGGGGGATCCCTCAAAATTCCATGTGACAATGATAATGATGATGCCTAGGAAGGACACATCCTAAGGCATAAATGACGGAGTTGGTTCTTCAGAAGGACACATCTGAAGAATGTCGATGTGAAGAGGAGTGATCCTTAGATGTCAGGAGGATCCCTCAAAAATGTCGAATGACAGTGACAATTCCTAGGAATGACACATCCTAAGGCATGAATGATAGAGGTTACCTTTCAGAAGGACACATCTAAAGGCACTAATACGATTATCATGTTTGGATAAGCGATTGTCATACTTTGTTTTAATGATTTTTACCCACTGGGGAATGATTTGCTCTGTCTTAAAGACCTTTCGACGTGTGTGCCAGTGTGGTGCCATGAACCCTAATGGACTGATCTAGTGCAGCCTCAAGGGCTCATCGATAGATGGCCTTGCCTACGTCATACACTCAGAGACCTTGTAGTTCGACACGACCAATGACTTTGAATTGATGACCAAAGATTGTGCCATGATTTTATTTTGACAAACCTAACAGGACTGACCTAATGTCTCGGGGACTCATCGATTGATGGCCTTGCCTACGTAGCAAATGCGCAGAGACAACATAGTTTGACAATGACATGGACTGACTAACATGATTGAATTTGACTCCATTTTTAAGATTTTGACATTGATTTGGATGTTTTTGTGTTTTTCTTCAAGACGTTTTATGATTTTTAGGGTTTTCTTCAGGACATTTTATGATGTTTTTTTCTTTTTTCAGGATATTTTATGATGTTTTTGTCTTTTTTAGGACTTTTTGTGATATTTTTGTCTTTTTCTATTTTATGATTTTTTTTGGATTTTGACGTTTTAAGAGGATCATGAAAAATGCATATAAGTGATGCCTACAGATGAGAATCTAAGGACAAATATGATTGTGCCCCTAGTCAAGCTAATTACCAATTGACAGGTGATGACAACATTGTTTGACGTGGGAAGGACGCATCCTGAAACAACGTGAGGATGATGACGATAATGTGATGAAAGTATGGAGGTCTACAGCCAGGCCAGGAATGCAGTCAAGTAAAATTTTGGATAATGTGCTTGTATGGATTAGACTCATTGCATTTGGAATGACTTGTCTAGGACTAGATGGGATGATGATTATCCTTAGACCTTTTGACAAGGGAAAGCCAAGATAGGTGATAGGCATGAAAGGATAGGGGGTGGCCTTGGTAAAGGATGGGAGACATGAGACTAAGGGAATTGTCATATGATTTTCAAGGACTATGTCGTATAAGGACAATAAGACTATGACAATCAATGACATGATGTTTCGTGAATCGTGTATGACCGAACGATAGACATGTCAAGGGTTTTCCCAAAGCATGATTTATGTGTGCCAGTTTTATGTCAAGACCAAGACAGGTGGGAATAATGCATTGAAATGATAGGGCTTAGATGGACGTCAATGTCATGAGGAAGGTATGAAAAAATGAGATGACTTGCCCCCAAGTAGAAAATTCCACATAGATGATTTATTTTACACATGACGCCTATTTGTCAGGTATTCATTATGGTACTTATCCAGGGTGCCTGTTTGCCAGGTTTTCACCGTAGGAAAAAATTTCTCTCTTTACTATTTTCTTGATTTTTTGATTTTTTTGGTGTCACCAAGACACCTATTTGCCAAGTTTTCATCAGGGTGATGATTTTTATCATTTCTCAAATTTTTATTTTTTTTGTATTTCTAATTTTGTGGATAGCCTGGATGCTTTAGATGACCATTTCCTATGCTGAATTCACTAACAATGTCGATGTAGAGACTGGTGCCATGATATGCCAATAATGCCTTGTCTAAAGTAGTTGTCTTGTTAGGATCGTAGCACTTGTACACAACTGATCGATGTCATTGTGGTCCTTTCTAATACTAGAGTTGGCCTTATTAAAATATGCACATCGTGATAGAGTGCTATGAGAGTCCTTGTGGTAAAGAGTTGCTGCCATGATGTGATGAATTTGTGATGTGGGATTTTTGGACTTTAGGCGAGATGTAGGATTACGATAGATGATAGTAGATGTGGAAAGGTTCTTTGGACATTTGGATGAATCACTTTTTATTTTCCAAACTTGGGATGGTGGATGATAGATTTTGGAATTTTGATTGGGATGATGTTTGGAACCAACACTTCTATATGCCTTGCTTGATGACCATTTTGAAGGAGGTGGACATCTGTTATATGTGGGAGTCCTCTTTGCTTGTGGCTCCACATTGTAATTAACTTTTCCTTTTGACATATTTTCTTTGCTTGATCCACTTTTCTTTGGGATCCATTTTAATTTCATATTTCCACTTGTCCTTTTGTCTAATTCAATGGCATTTGACATTTAATTTTTGACTTTGTAAGACTTTTTTTTTTGTTGGTTCCAAAGGGAAGGTTGAAAATAATTATGTATGGTGCGAATGGAGGGAGTGTTGGTAGCAATCTTATGAAAAGGATTTCTCATGGACTCCATTTTGACATTTGCATATGACAAAGTTGCCCCCAATATCGAGGAGGTACCACTGACATTGTTTGATTTGCTAACTGAGGAATAGCCAAGACCTTAATGTCTATAATTTTCCTGAAGTTGTATTAGTTCTAGAATGCCTTGCTCGTGTATGCCTAGTCCTTTTCCTTGATATTGCATGCTTTGATAGATTCTATTTGTGATGGGGTATTTTTTGTTGTGAAAGCAAGATGCTAACCCATCATTAAGTATGTGGATACTGGCACTTGTAATATTTTTGTCTACAAGAAAGCCTGCTCTGACAAAGATAGATGACCCTAGTTGATAAAGTGTCTTAGCTTCATTTTCTTGTTGGACATATTCTTGACTGATATTTTTTGTCTGCTCTTGTGACATTTCAGGTTCAAATGATTCTATTGGTGCTTCCATGTCGATGTCAAAGCCATCATTATGGTCAGTGTCATAGAGTCGAGTAAATTCAGCTATAGATTGATCATTTTCAAATATGTCCATATTGGAATACTCTTGTGCTTGAGGAATATCATCTATGTGTGTAATGGAGGCAAGTGTCTCATTTTGGAAAGTGTCAATAGTCGAGGCTTGTATAGGATTGGAAAGTGTTTGATCATGAATGGCATAAAGGTCAAGGAGTGGATTGTTTTGGATTTCTTGGTCAATGGTAGGGTCTTGGTCAAGGATGGGGTTGTCATGGATTTGGACTTCTTGGTCAATGGTAGGGTCTTGGTCAAAGATGGGGTTGTCATGGGTGATACAATCAGAAATAGGGTCATGGGATGGACTACCTTGTTCTTGACATGAGGGTGACATTATAATGTCATGCTTTGGGCTTTCATTTTGACATGTATCCTCAAGTTTATTAAATGGGATTTGAATTTGAGCAATGATAGAATTTTCACTAGGATAGGATGTGGGGACTTGGACTAGACTAATATGTGAAGGACTAGAATATGACATGGGTACTTGCATTGGACTAGTATGTGAAGGACAAGGGTATGACGTGGAGACTTGGACCAGATATGACATGGAGTCTTCAACTGGATTGGTGTAGGTTTGATTGAAATAGGACATGGAGACTTGGACTGGATTAGTATGGTATGATGTGGGGACTTGACATGAGTTGGTAGATGGTTGATAAGGGATGCAGACTTGGACATGATTAATAGGTGAAGGGATAGCATATGACGTGGAGGGTTGGAATGGACTAGTTGATAGTTGGCATCCCTTGTCAAGGTTAGGATAAGGGTGATAAGTGGACGTTTGTTGTGAATTATTGGTAGGATTTATGTCAAGTGATTGTTGATGGTGAGGGTAGATGGATGGAGGTGGAAAGTATTTATGTCAAATACTTGTGGTAACTTAGCCCCTTGGTCCAAAATCATGGCTAGATACCTTTGAGGGTCGCGTAAGACTAAGTTTTCTACAAAGGAGACTACATAAGGATTTTGCGATGCAACTTCTAAGTCTTCTGCATATACTCATCCATTTGGGTCTCTTTGTATGAATGGTTCAGAAGAGTTTTGTGATGAAGATGGCATGTTCATGGAAGATTGCATGTTCATTTTGTGAAATGGGTTAGAAAAAGTCCAATGTTGGTTTGTGTCATAAGTGTTATTATTGATGTTGGGATTGAAATCTTGTCCAAAGTTTTCCATTTGTCCTCTTTGTCTCTGAAGCCTAGTCTCAACAATAAAAAGGGATTGCTCAGATAAGGATGATGGATGATGAAAACCTATGTTTTTTTGATATTTGATAAGGATGAAAATTCAAGACTATGTTTCCTTAAATGTCAACTAGGATGACTAGGTGATGATAATGTTTGTCTAAGGAAATGATTGATGCAAGGTGATAAACTTGTCAAGAAAGGTTACCAAATGCCAAGGTGACAATGAATATGTTGACTAAAGAAAATGACCAATGCCAAGTCTAGATGCCAAATGAGGACTATGATGGTCAATGCAAAGTCTAAGTTCAAAATGAGGACTGCGATTGTGTTTTGATGTTTTGTTGAAAAGTTTGAGTTGTCTAAGGTCGATAGTTTGTGTCCAAATTTGTGAATGTTGTGCATATTGTTTGAAAATATAGAAAGCACTTGACAAGAACAATGTTTTGAATGTAAGTAAGCACACATAAGACAAGTACAATCCTAGGTTAGGCTAGGACAATATTCGCTAGATTCCACGTGGGTTTCCCCAACCGCATATCTGTAGCATGTGAATTCAGAAGCTTGGTTGCATGGGCTCCCCCTTACAGTGCACTCTCTTCTCAGGCCAACCAAGCTTCCAACCCCCATGAAACTCCCATGGTAGATTGATCACCTCTACTACAGACTACAAAAGTGTGGATGCCTTCACACTGACTGGTGTTGCGCTAGCAAATAGAAGGTTTTTGGCTTACTACACAAAGGTTTTTAGTTTGGGACCCCCGTTTGAGTGGCCATACATGGGGCAAGAGATTAATCAATAATTAGGTGGCACTCTAGCTTGAAGAGGTTAAGCTCAATAGGGTTTATGGGAGTACTACTCTGTCTGTATGACACATCCGCACTCATAATCTTAGGTTTTCCCTTAAGATTCACATTTGTATACCAGTCGGGGGTAGCTTGGCTTTAGCTCCATTTCTGGTTTGAGTCACATTGGGGTGATGAAATCCCCAGGTAGGCCCAATTTCTAGAGTTAGCAACCGTTTCTCTTACACCCAAGATCGCCCGAAAGCGCAAGGGGAGAGGATACTCTGATATACTAAGTCGTGGGGTTAAAAACAAATAAAAATGGGTCTGGTTTTCTGATCACCAAGTTTTCACAAGGTGAGAGCATACTTACCTACCATTTTGCAAACACAATCAGACACTTGCAAACAAAATTTATTTTAGAGCACCAAAGGAAATGTTCCTAAATTAAAAAATGCGAACAAGTGGTTTGAGAGATAAATCTTCAACAAATGTAGCTACAAAACCACATGTCAGTAGTTTGAATATATGTCTTTGACTATCAATCTGCAAAAATAGTTAGATGCGTCATTTTTTCCACTTGATCCAATGTGTCCCTTGAAGTGTTTATTTTCTACACATGCAAAAAACCAACAACAAACCCTTACAAGATAATTGATCACTACTATTAGAGGGTTAGCTAGTCAAGACAAATCTGATTTTTAGAAACTTTTTTAATAGTAAAATTAAAAATACAGAGAATAAATCATGTGTAAAATCTCAAGAGGTTTCCAAAAATGTAAATAAATCAGAAATATTTGTTGTTTTGCACCTGAAATTAATTTTTTATGAAAAATCATTAAAAAATTATAAAAAATACAAAACAGCTCCAAAATTCTGATTTTTGGACTGGAGTCATCTGATGTCATCCCAAATCTACAAAAAAAAATTTTGTGATTAGATCTACAACCGTACGTGAGATATAAGCAAAAAATTGTGAAACCCTAATTTTAAAAGATTTGTTATTTGACTAATAATTTCAAATCAAAATTTAAAATATAAAGAACAAACCCCTATTAAAATTTTGAGATACTTCCATAAATGTAAACATATCTAACAAATTCGATAATTTGATCTCAAAATTAATTTTTCATGAAAAACAGAAAAAAAATTATATAAAAAAAACTGATCCAAAAAATATGATTTTTGGAATGAAAGCATTTGACGTTATCCCCAATCTGTAGAAAATTTTTTGTTAGAAAATATGTAGCCATTTGAAAGTTATGGTTGAATCTTTGGAAACTAGGGCTTTATCCACAATGATCTCAAACCTGCAACAAAAAGCAAACAAAACCTGCAACAAAAAGAAACCCAACTCCAAGATTTCTCAAAATGTGTTAAAATATGTCAGGTTCACCAATGTAACTAAGGGTTTGTTTTATGATTAGATTCAATGTTAGCAAATCAATGAAGACAATAAACCCAAAGCAATTACAAAATACAATTGAAGTAAACAAAAGAACCATTATACCAGAAAACCACCGAGACCTCCATGATTCACTTTTGTAACACCTTCTAGCTTGCTAGTTGATGTGTTGCTCTCAGATTCATCATGCGAGCAATCTAAAATAAAAGTATAAGTCCTACAGCAAGCTTTGAAGAATTTGATCAATGCCTAAATGCCTAAGACAATATGAGTAAAATGCCTATGCCTAAATATGCCAAGACTAAATGAAGTAAGATGACAAATGCTGCGATGTCTAATTTCTAAAAATGAGAGGAAAATGGCATTTTATAGAAAATGCTATTTTGAACGGATGGATGAGATTGAATGCCAATAAAATGTCTTAATCAATGGCCAAGATTGAATGTTGTAGTATGGACTAGGGTTAAGTCAAAATTAGGGCAATGACAAGAAACGAAGGGTTGACATTGAATTATGAGATAATTCAATCAAGGGATGAAATTAAATGCGATGTCAAGAGATAAGATTTGATGTGGAAGATAAGATTGGCATGGACAAAGAGGTGATAGGATAAATTAAATACTAAAAATTATTTAATTTAGGTGGCAAATGAATAATTAAATAATAAAGATATTATTTAATTATAGAGGAATGTGACAAAAGGAATCATTTTCAATTAAATAATGATTTAATTCAAAATTCAAGAGAGTGGACCAAATTAAATAAATAAAATTTATTTAATTTAATGAGAGAAGAGGCTAATGAATAATTAAATAATTAAAATAATTATTTTATTATATTGGAAAGTGGACAAAAATTAAATAAATAAGAATTTACGTAATTTTAGAAAGAAGACTTAATTAGTGACGTAATTAAATAAATAAAATTTATTTAATTAAGCAAGGAGGAATAAAGATAGAAAATGGATTAATTAAATAATTAAAATTATTTAATTAATAGAAGAATTATGACTTTAGAAAATAATTAAATAATTAAAAATTATTTAATTATGAAGAATGAAAAGGGAAAATGATGTAGAATTTAGAAGTCGCAAGCCTAGGACAATTTTTAGTGTCTACACTTTCATTCGGTGTCATATGTGCTAAGAGTTTTGGGTGGATGAGTCACTGGATTAAGTCAAATCTAGCATGTATTTGGGTCTTATAT